>VXBZ01006369.1:66597-83317 GCA_013399135.1 Heliornis fulica
GGTGCGGCCGGCTCCAAGTCCCGGCTTCACCCCGGCGGGCGAGGCAAGGCGCGGGGGCCGGGCCGGCGACCGTCCCACGTCGCCAGTTTCGCTAATCCAGAGCCGAGAGGCAGGGCGGAGGAGCCGAGCGCAGAGCGGCCGCCCCCATCGATGGGTCCGGCCCGGCCCGGCCCGGCCCCGCCCGCCCCCTGGCGTCCGATCGACCGCGCGGCTCCGCCGGGGTCGGCACCAGGGCCGCGTCCCGCCTCGCTGCCTCTTCCCCCTGCCCACCCCGCGTGTTTCAGCGCTACTCCAGGCTTGGCCAAGAAGCCTGAACACCTCCTGGGGTGCCTGTCTTTCTCTGAAGGGTTCCCGTGAGGAGAGCAGGGGGAACCGATGCTGTCGCTGCCCCAGCTCCTCCACGGGAGGGGCACCTCACAGAGGTGTGGCATGAGGCGGTCCTCCTCTGGCTAGTTGCTGTGTACGAAGAAAAGCCAGGTTAGAGTCAGGAAAGCATGCGTTTTAGTGCGGCATAGTGTGGGGTTTAGCGCTTTCGAAAATTGTGGTCGTGCTGCTGATGTTTGGTGTCTGTGGAACATCCTCAGTCCCTTCCCCTATCTATTTTTCCTTTCTTTGATCAAGTCCCCATGTTAACACCTGTGGCACCCAGTCCTGTGATACCTAATCACACAGAACCCATCCCACCAGAGATCTTGTAGTTCTCTTTGGATCCCTGGATACAAGTTTCTCTCAAGATTTCTACTTGTTCACAAACAATTAGACAAGTCTGCAAAGATGTGCCTGTTTGGTACAAAGCTCCTCGTGCCTTCCCATCAGCATCCTGCTAGATACACAGTTCTTGGTCATCTCCTTGATGTGGTCCAAAGTCTGTGCTGCTTCTCAAATATTTTTGCGACTAATAGAGGAGGCCAGCCATGCTGAGAGGGTTTTCTGGGTCTTGGTCAACAGCAAGATAAAAATAAGCCAGTAGTGTTCCTAGGCAGCCAGGAGAGCCAACTGTATCCAGCGGTGCATCAAGCATAGCATTGCCAGCCAGTCCAGAGAGGGGATTGTCCCACTCTACACTGTGCTGGTGTGGCCTCACCTTGAGCACTGTGGGCAGTTTCGGGCACCACTGAATAGGAGGGGAATAAAACTATTGCAGAGAGTCCAAAGGAGGGGAATGATGGTGAAGGGTCTGGAGGGATAGTCTTATGAAGAGAGGCTGAAGTCCCTTGCTTTTTTCAGCCTGGAGGAGGCTGAGGGGAGAGACCTCATCACAGTCTGTGGCTTCCTGACAAGGGGTAGCAAAGGGTCAGGCACCGATCTCCTCTCTTTGTTAACCTGGGATAGAACCTGAGGGAAGCTGTGATGGGGTGTGGTGTGTGTGTGAGTGGTTAGGTTAGATATTAGGAAGACATTCCTGACTGGAGCACTGGAACAGGCTCCCCAGGGAAGAGGTTGCAGCACCAAGCTTGACTGAGACCAAGAAGTGTCTCCATGATGCACTCAGTCCCATGCTCTGACTTGGATGGCCCTGTGTGGAGCCAGGAGTTGGATTCAATGATGCTTCTGGGCCCTTCCCAACTAAGTGTATTCTATGATTCTAACTAACTTGTCTTCCTCTGGGGGTGATGCACTGGAACACTACAAGACCCACTGCTTCCTTTCATTGAAGGTGTTAGTGTCTGATACCTGGCAATTGCTTTTCTTCACTTTTTTTTCTTCTGAACATAATTTTTCCAATGTTACTGCACATATTTTCACATTATTTTTCTGGTACTGTTGCTTGGTTTGTTAAAAAAAAAAAAAAAAAAAGAAGCAACATTTAAAAAATATATCAGCTCACCCCAGCCTAGTGTTTTAACCCCAAATTCCTTTACTGCAGAATTCTGCTAAGTCTGTTTTCATTAGCCAATACCAATAGTGTCCAAAGAAGTACATAGTTCCCCACACAACCAGCTCCTTGGTGGCCAGTCCAGGGGAACACATGCATCACCAGTGCCATCATCTCCAAATTCAAGCAATAAATTTGCGGCAGCAAGTTTACAGAGAATGATTCTGAGTACCAACCTTAGAGCTAAAGCAAGAAGCATCAATCTTCTCCAGAGGGAGAGATGGTGACTTCCCAGGATGGTGAAGCTGAAGATCTTGACTTCAGACAATTGTGTATTGAGGCTTCTGATTTCCTGGCCAGCTCACTTGGTACTGGTGGAAGCGCCTTGACCTGGCCTGGTCATGATTATCCTCCCCAGCGGGCTCTGGTGAGCTCCACAAACCCTGCATGAGCATTTGTCAGTGCTCTTTTTTTCCATCAAGGCTAGTGACTGTCAGTGTTCTGCCTCTGCAGCCAGTGCAGCATCAGCGTCTGCCCTTGATGCAGACACGTTTCTCTTCTGCCAAATGCAGACAGCCATGGCGCCTGATCCATAGTCCAGAGTGCTGCCCTCCACCCGTGTGCCCAACCTAGAACGGGGACTAAAACCTTGAGAGGAGGATAGATTTGTGTCGGTTTAACCTTGGTCTTATGTTTCATCCCAAACTCTGATTGATTACTGCAAGTCAAGGTAAGTGACTCGGGTCTTGTATTCCTTCCGAAGTTACTCCTAAAATTGTGCATTCATCTGTATCCTACAAGTTAAGCTAAATTAGGTCCTGATCTGCCTTTGGTGATGAGAAATTGTGCTGTGCAGCACTTGCATTGTATATTATTATGAAACTTGATTTTCTGTCCTATTAAACTGTCTTTATCTCAATCTATGAGTTTTACTTTTCTGTTTTCCCTCTTCTTTTTTTTTGTTTTGTTTTGTTTTGTTTTGTTTTGTTTTGTTTTGTTTTGTTTTGTTTTGTTTTGTTTTGTTTTGTTTTGTTTTGTTTTCCTGGTTCTCTACCCCCTTCTACTGGGTTAGAGGACAGTGAGCAAATGGCTGTGTGGTTCTTTTAGCTGACTGGGGACAAATGACAACAATTATGAATGTTGTTTTCTCTGAAACAGTCTTTTCCACATTAGGTGATCAGTAAGTACTGAAAATGATGCCAACCTGCATGATTTGTGTAAACACACACATTTAGGAACTGAATAACCTGGAGTGACAGACAAGATGCCTTGCACATCTGTAAAGCCAGTTGAGGCTGCCGCTGTCATGGGCAGGGCAGACAAAGGAACAACATTGAGCTGGGCACCTGTCTTACTTTGCTGGGTCTGGTGGTGAAGGTGGCAGCTGTCCTGCTTCCCCCTGCTCCACTTGGTGCATTGGATTTTATGTTTTCTTACTAAGTGCTGGATCAGTTTGTAACTCAAATTCCCATAGTAGCTGTGGCTGCCCCCGCCCTGGCAGTGTTCAAGGCCAGGTTGGATGGGGCTTTGGGCAACCTGGGCTAGTCAGAGGTGTCCCCACCCATGGCAGGGGCATTGGAGCTTGATGATCTTTATGGTTCCTTCCAGCTAAAACCATTCTATGATTCTATGATGATTCAATCAGACACAAGCAAAAGCATCAAGTTCAACAGGTACAAAAACTACTACATGGGGAATGTGAAAGCATAAGCTCAGTAAACCTAATGAGAATAATATTTCTTAAATAAGTGTAAACTGGTGAAGTAGTTATTCCCTAAAATCTTCCAGTTTTACCTCAAGATTTTAACAAAAGTTAAATAAAGTTAAATTGGTTCATGGCTTTTCAGGCACTAATGCCATCAATAAGGCAGAATTATGAAGGGAAAAAAGTGTGCTATATTATTTCCCTAATGGACAAAACTGCAAAGAGAATTTGGAACAGTAACAAGGTTGTAAATGACATTTTCCATCTTTCTCTCACCAGTGAGCCAGTTCTGATTACCAATGTCCAGGCACTCTTGTGGATGCTCAAATCAACACTTAAAAAGCTTCAACAATTATTTTCAAGAAAAACAATATGCAAAATTAGAAGTTACCCCAAAAAAGGATTTTAAAAGTGTTTGAAGAAGCCAGCTTATTAGGTGCTCAGTGGCCATCTGCCTGCCAGGTAGAAGAGCTGGATCGATTGAGCCTTGTTTCTTGGTCAGATTAGCAGAGTCATGGATTTCAAAGAAAGAATGACACATATTGACTTACGGCATTTTAGCTGCACATATCAGGTCTCTGAATTCTTTTCTTGGTTTGGAACTTCTACCCATCTTTTGGTGTTTCTGTATGGTATATCTGATTGTTTAATTTGGAGTCATGCATCTCAAGACACCTGAGAATATACATGAATGATGAAAGATATATATGAATGATGAAATATACAAAATGATGAAATATCTGGTTGAAAGCAGCACAATTTAAATTTCTGGTCAGGTGAAGCTTAAAACAAAACAAAAATCGGAACATTTTTGGGAAAAGGCATGGGTTTTAGGCTGTCTTGTATGATGAAAACAGTGAATGAATAGGGACTCTGAAACCAAAACCAGTAAGTGTGTAGCACACCTGTGTAATGTTTCCTTTAATTCCTTAAATCTTTCTGTATTTTTGTTAATTTTCATCTATCTTATCACTTTGGTGCTTCAGTAAGAAAAGCAAAGTGATTTTTCACATGAGAAGACAAAGCTGTGGTGGCGCTTAGCCTTTTCATTATGATGATAACACTTCTGGATCCTGGAAAAACTGTGTGTCTGGGTATTGAACAATGTCCTAGTAGGAAACACACTGAATGGTGCTTTGTGCAAGGAAAGTGTTCTTTTTTGTTAGGAATAGCCAATTTTCATCAATAGAATCTTAAGAGAAGAATCAGTCAAATGCTTGCTCAGTATGCGATCGCTTTGTTGTTGCTGTCATTTGTGTTGTGTCTCTAGACAGTTTTGTTCTGTTGGGATTTTTAATTTCTGGATTTTGTTTTGTTTTGTTGCTATAAGTAGAAATGACTGCGTTTTGTGTTGGCTTTTTCTTTAAGAAAAAATCCAACAAAACAATCTGTATATATGGATAAGAAATTCCCCTTAAAAGGGGAATAAACTTTTTTTCCTTCCATTTCTATGTTACCTGTAGCTGTAATTTCCAACTCTCGGTCCTCCCAGAGCAGCAGTTCAGGGGGCCTGGCCAGGCTGCCAGTAGAGGGCACAAAATGATTTTAAACACTTGAGTTGCCAAAATAAAACCAAGTAAAGAGGTGAGGAAGATGCAATAAATGAGACAAATCATGTATATTCTAGGGGCGTTGTTTTGGTTTTGTTTGTTTTTTCTTTTTTTTTTTTCCTGTTTCTAAAAGATTGGATATGATTTACTTTTAAATGTTTTGAAAAATACTCTGAAACATAAAATAGGTATCAGAAATGGAGATGCTTTATAGTGTTCTATAGAAATAAGGGTAAGATGCGATGGGATTTAGAAGAAGAGGAAATAGTTTTCAAGTGCAAACATAAATTAACAAGAAATTGGTTTTGGGGTTTTTTTTTCAAACTAGGCTGGGTAAAATTAGAGATAATTGAGCACAAACACTGAGTTTCTTGTTTGATCTTTGTGATATGTATTAGCTTGCTCAGCCCCAGTCTCTGTAATAGATGGCTGTTACTCAGAAATTCTCAACCCTCCATTTAATATTGCTTGGAATGCATGTCTGTCTCCATTTCTTGTCTGAAGAGATAGTGTTTCATAGCCATCCAAGGATGCTGTCAAGATACATCCATTATGTATGCAGTTCTTCCACGCTGTGGCAGTGGGGGTATGTCCTAGACAGACATTCTGGATGGTGCTGAGGGTCTTTTGTGGTTACAGACGCAGATCTGGGTTGGCTGCCAGTCCCTTGACATGCGTACAGGCATAATTTACCTCCTGAATGTGAAGGCTGAGACACAGCAAAAGAGGATACGTGAGCCTGCTGTGATTTAGCCCAAGCTGCACAAGTCCTTGAGGAGTAATCTGTCTTATATATTGCAATCCAATACCTTTCATGATAACAAACATTTTGTAAGTTAAGCAGGACTGTGAGCTAAGTGGGTTACTGATAAGGAAATCTAGGCGAGTCCAACAATATGTCCTAGTGTTATGTAAATGTAGCATAAAAATAAAGATATTTCAGCAATAAACCCATTGTATAGGATGAATAAAGTATGGTATAGTGAGAATGAAGGATTGATCATTAATGCATTTCCCACATGCAGGTACCTCTGTCCTCACCCAGAACAGAGAAATTGCAGATGGGAACTCCTCAGTGGGTTCTGTGTTAACTTGGAGACTCCACACACGTGTCTGTCATGGGAAAAGAAATGCTGCTGTGTTCCAGAATTGTGTGGGACTTGGGTTCTTTGGGCTGAGGAGGTTCATGTCAACCCTGAAGTTGCTCTGGCCCTGAGAAGGGAGGTGGCTAGCAGAGGCCAGCCTCAGAGTGACTCCTCAGTTATACCTCTCAATGGATCGGGATGGTTGAGCCCTAACTGGACTTCATGTGTGTCTGTGTTTTCACTCTCCATTGTGGAACCTTGTGAGAATGACTTCTCCATCTCAGCCTGGGAACCAGAACACGCTCGCGCTGACTTAGGCAACAGACAGGTTTTGATGGCAGTTTGACCCACAAAGTACCTTCCACTCCCTCAGTGTTTGTGTTTAAGCAGAGACAGTGCATTCTGTTAAGCAGGAGGATGTGATACTAAATTCTGAGTGAGACTGCTGTCTTCTCTTCAAGGAGAAAAATTTAGCTTGGGTTGTTTCTTGAGGACATGAAGTATAGAAATGATGGTCAAGGAGGTGCTTATGTACTGTTTTCTTGAGCTGTGTCAGTTCAAGAGATGAGGAATTCTGAGAAACGCTGTGGCTGAAAACAGCAGTAAGTTACTCTAAGGAAAATTGTTTTAGCTTCTGGGTTTTGCTGGTCTTTGCAGGTCCTTATACTGCTGGCCAACGTGGAGGCCTGCAAAGGAAGAGGTAGTGAAGAAGGTTGCTACTGTGCTTGGCTTGGGCTGTGTATCGCCAAGAAGGTGAACAGTATGAATTCCTTATCACAGGTAATTAATTAACTTTTACATCACTTCCTTATTAAGGCCTTGTTTTAGAAGGGTTTTCACTGGTGGAAAGGTACTGGCCATCCTGCACCATTAGTGAAATGTTAAGAGGTTATAATTTCTTAAGAGTGCCAGAACCTGCCTGTGGCCATTCTGTATATCTTTAGAATAATGTTTTATTAACTACCCATAAATACAGAGCTGTATTTATCCAAATGTAAAATACGTTGTTACAAAAGGGCAAGTGAAAGTCAAAATGGAAATATTAAGTTGATAGCAACCAATACCAAGTGATAGTTACGAGGAAAAGGTGTACTAAAACATTGTGTGGCCAGTGGGACAACAGGCAGGACTTACTCAGGAAGAAACAAAATTCTAAAAAATAGTTTAAATGAGTAGGACATGAAGATAAAAAAACTGCCAGCAGTGATATGGTAAAGATATTAAGTATTCCAAGGTTATTTAATAAATACTTCTGTTCTGTATGTGAAAATATTATATTCACAGTATTTCATATAAATGAATTCCTTTGTGTTTTATTAGTAATTAAAGATGGTGTTTTGCAGCAAGTGTTAAACTTAAATATCTTTCTAACTCACAACATCAAGATAGTAAAAACTGTCCCAAGAGCTGTCCATACTATTACTTTTAGGTTTAGGGTAAAATATCTAAGCAAATCTCAGAGAGCTAGAAAAAACATACTTTTGTTGGCCATGGTGATTATTAATACTTGAACTACTGATGGGGTCTGTGTGGTGAGTTTTCCGTCAACCTAAGTGTTTAAATAAGGATTTGAAGTTTTAAATGTGTGTTCTTTGTCAAACATATCATGGGCTTCATAAAGAAATTACCAAGTGAAATAATATGGTTCTGTTCACAGGATCACACTGGGAATCAACCCTGGTCCTGACCTTTAAACCTATAAATCTGGAAAGTTTAACTGGCTCCACACTGTAACCATTTCAGGCTAGAGTTTCTATAAGGTCTCGGATAAATACTGTTATGGATAATATGATAAAATGAGTCTTCTCAGAGTTCATATTTCTGTGTGTATTTGCCTGTGAGTCCTTAAACCGCAATGAGTGTCTGTCAGTTTCATCCCAGGACCAAGGCCTAAGGCTTTATTTATACATTAAGGCAGAGACTGCATTTCTGGTGCATCCTGTACAGGACATACTGATCATGACACCAGGACTCGGATAGTTGTGGTAACATTATAAAAGAAACTCAAAACCCAAACTTGAAATACTAGTAAAATGCATACAGCTGTCACCACTGTAGGTAGCTCATGAGTTTCTATCTGTCTTATAAGACAGATAGAAACTCATGAATATAACTTCTTTTCACTACTTTTTCATTATAGCTATGATGTAACGCTACTGCTTTTAGTTAAGACTTGGACTTACTTAAACCCAATGTCCAAACTGACAATCAGTTCATTCACAGACAGAAGCTGTGCCTGCTCTTAGTGCCTACACCACTGCTGCAGCATCTGTGGACACTCTGTAGTGTCCAGGCTAAGGCAAAAGCAGAATCCTAGAATACAAGACGTGGAACTAAGGAATAAAGGA
Source organism: Heliornis fulica (assembly GCA_013399135.1). NCBI lineage: Eukaryota > Metazoa > Chordata > Aves > Gruiformes > Heliornithidae > Heliornis > Heliornis fulica. The sequence continues at coordinate 75,102 of VXBZ01006369.1, forward strand.
ATTATTGCCACCAGGACCCACAGTGTTTTCTGATTCCATCTTTCCTTTCACGCGGAGTCACACAGACAGAGAAACCCCTCATGTTGCACTAACTGGACATCTGAATCATCGTCAGGAACAGCCACCTGAACTCTGCACTGCATCTCTACTGTGGTGGGAGTGAGAGAGGTGCCAGCTGGTTGCCCCTGGACAAGGAAGTCTTGCTAGATCAAACCAACTCTGTGCAGACCCCATGAGAGGGATGACTGAGCACATTGACTAGTTTTCAGTCAGTAAAACAGCTTGAGGTGATGAGGACTCAACTGTATAAGTTTTGGCATGGATAGTTCAGGTAGGGCACTCACCATTTAGTCCCCATGTCACTCAGCTTTGCTAAGAGCAAATGAAACTTTTGGAAATTTTGGCATAGTATCTCTGCTTACGTGGTGGGAATGTACAGTTCACAGATAGGAAAACTGAAGTGATGTGCAACTGGATAGTAGGTGAAATTTTAATCCTAGCACACCATGAGTTTTTTAGTCCATGTACGATATTCCTTTTCCATTAACAACCTACATTTTAAAAGTGATGTTGAAATGTCGTTATCAGCCCTTAAAAATGCAAATTTTATCAAAAAGTCAAATACTTCTCATAGCAGGTTTGAATATTTTGTTTTAAAATCTGCATATATTTATATATTCTGGACAAGTTGGGAGTGTTGTTCCTGCTCCCCATCCTTGATGGAGTCACCTCTGGTGGGCTTCCTTGCTAGCTACGTGTCGAGGCCCACCCTGGTCCTACCGTTTTGTGTCTCCTCTATGTGCACAGACCTGTCCATTCTGTTTATTAGCTGACAGGGCTTGGGAACTACATGCTTTGTCAGCAGAAGAGGGGCATTCACTGGGGTCAGGGCAAGCACAGTAAACGTGCCGAGGAGCACGAGACGAACTGTAAATGATTCTCTACTTGCATCAGTTCTACTTGTGCAAGCAGCTATTAGACATACTTCCTCCTGAAAATGCTGGTATCAGCAATATAGCCACATGGCTAAAGAGTGTCTTTTTCAGGATATTGATGGGATTTGTGGTAAAGCTGCAGGGCACTGTGGTGCAGAGATATGACAGCTCCCATACACACTCACACTAACCTGACTGGGGAGTCTTGAGCTGTAGTACCATGCTTCTCCTGTCTCTTTCACTCTGAATATATTTTTAATAAGGCATATTTTTTTCTTTTTTTCCCCCGATCACAGGAACGGATAGTCCAGGCTTTCTGGACCTGAGTTGAGACACAAGGACAGTACTTATGGCTTTGGAGTTGTCACGAGTGGGGCCAGCTCAGGTATCTCCAATGTAAGCACAGCTCTTAGTCTCTGCATTCACAGTGTAGGGCCATTGAGATGATGTTCTCTGGATGAGAGGGACCAGATGTTGTCTCTGATAGTCATCAAGTCAGAAGTCAGTATCTCTTTCAAATTAGAAAAATCACACTCTGTATTTTCAGAAATGTTTTCACTGGCACAGGTTGCCAGAGAAGCTGTGGCTGCCCCCTACCTGGCAGTGTTCAAGGCCAGGTTGGATGGGACCTTGAGCAGCCTGGTCTAGTAAGAAGTGTCCCTGGCCATGGCAGGGGGCTTGGAACTTTATGATCTTTAAGGTCCCTTCCCGCAAAAACAAGTCTGTGATTCTGCAATTCCCTGATTCCCACTCCTATCAAAAGCCAAATCTGATAGCATTACTCAGACGAAAAAAAAAATCACATTTTGATTTCTGGCTATGAACTAGGTGAGGAATACAAGACCTACCCCACTTAAAGTGAATGTTTCCACCACCATACCCCAGAGGTTTCCCGTTTTCCTTTCCCAATACCCAGACCTGTAGCCAGCTACTGACTGACTGATGGGTGTCAGCCTCGCTTCACTGCACCGCGAGTATTGGATTGTGTGCAGAGATCTCAAATGCCCTGGAGGCAGCAGAAACTATAAAAAGGCTACAAGTCCAAGGCATTTGTGGGCTTTTTGCCCACAGGGATCACATGGAAATCTGTGTTTGCTACCTTGCTTTTGGAGACTAGCTGATACTGAGATGTTATGTTCTTTTGCGTAAGCACTTTTCAAAGTGTTTACATTCATACATAAAATAATTTTTGTCCATTTAGAGGAGCAGTCCAGTCAGTTATGAAGGTAATCCTGCACTGATGGGAACTGAGAAGGCTCCATAACACGTGCTCTGCAGGACTTGTAGCAGTGTTCATTTACCCTTGGCCATGGTTTCGTAGGCAGTCAATATGGGGATCTTTATTTATACACACCAGCATGTCTTAAACCTGTTTTAAGCTGTATCTGTTCTGAAATCCTTTGCTCTTGATAAATTTTCCATTCTGCTATCCATGAGCAATATTAGCAGTTTTCTCCATGACATTCACATTCAATTCTAATCAGATTATAAAACAACTTATACAATATGTAAAAACTGCTCTTCCCAGACAATTCAGAAATGCTTTGCCAAGTACTTTGGGACTGTTCTGGTAAACACAAAATTCACCCAAGAACCTTCAATAACCTGCCCCTAAAAAAAAGGAGCAAAGCCCTTTGCTTGATGTAGTTCTTGGTGCTAAAATGCAGGAATCCAGCAGCAGGTCCACAGTCCAGCATGGCCCCCATTACACATGCACCCAGGTGCTGGGTCTGGGCAAGTTCCCATTCAACAAGAAGCACACATTGGGCTTTGGCAAAGCCCTGGGTCCTACAGGAGGAAAATCCTCCCAAGTACATCCTTGCCTTGTTTGGGTTGGTACATTCCAGTGGTTTCTCACAGATTACATCATTAGCAAGAACAGACATGGGTGCAGAATGATGTGAGGAGACCTACTGTATACAACAGCCAAATGGCATATTCTCCATTCAGTTTTGTGAGGCAGGCCTGTGTACATAAGCAGGGCTGTGTGTAACCATGGTATTAGCATATATAGAACAGATGATACGATTTGGCTGTCTGGTCTAATTCCTTGCCAAGTTTCCGGTAGTTTAATCATGATCTAATTTGAAATAACTAAATCAGTTTTGGGTTTTTTTAGAATGTTTTGTGGGTTTTTTTTTAAATCTCTAGGGTTATGACTACCATCACTGCAATCATATCTAAAATAATTTTTATAATAACCTATAATATTAAGTGATTAAATTTACAAAAGTTTCTGTAAACAAAAATCACCAGAGCAGATGATCTGAAACTCTATCCCAACTGTTGTTCCATAAGGTGATGTGTAACTTAAACTTTTGAGCTTTTTTAAGGTTCCATAAAGTTTAAATTCAGACCTGTATCTAGAACTTATTTTTTATTTAAATCCATGTTCTTCCATCAGATTCCAGGCCGAGGAATCTTCTTGACCTAAAAGTTTTGAAAATCTAGATCTGATTCTCTTGCGTGACTCTTTATTATCTTAAACCAATACATAAACTAAACCCAGACAATATGAGGGAAAAGTGTGGGTTGAATGGGAATGTAGGGACATATGTTTTATATTTGCTTTTGGATTGTTAGAAAAAAAAACATTAGGTTCTTGGCTTCTGGTCTATTAAAAAAATAAAATAATTGCACGTGATGGAAATTTATGACCTGGATTGTATTCTGCCTTTCTTGTACAAATTCCTTGTGAGTTTTAGCACAAATAATTACTAAAATGCAAGAATCAGACTACCCACTTTTCTGAAGTCAGTTGCTTCAGGTATCCCAAAGCCTAAACAATCATGACATAAATCTATCTAATGAGTGGACATGTGGAGAAGTACAAGCTTGAGGCTTTTCTTTTACGCTACAGGAACTCCTGGGCTTCAGCTTGGATTTTGTTCATGAGATTTTTCTCATATTCTTAAAATTGTATTTGTATTCAGTTTCATTTGAATATGTTTTTGATTTGTCCAAACAGCAGATGGCTATCATAAAGAGTCTGTATTTAACTTGGCACTTTCCATTCCACATTCCTTTACTATTCATAGCACACCAGTCATACTCATCTCCAGTACACATAAAAGGAGGCAGTTTGACTTACAGCTGCAGATCCCCTCAAATGATTGAGTATTTACAAACTCATAGCATTGTTATTATTACTTTTTAATCTTGAGAAGACCATACACTAGATATAATGGGTGGATTTTTATTTCCTCTCTACACTTCCATGAAATGAGAGAAACTGGGACAGAAATTAAAAGTGTGTCTGTAGGAAGGAACCCCCACACTAGAAATTATATTTGTGTGGAGCCCATGTTGGTACAGAAGGAGTAGGCTCACACTACACATAGGCTCAAAAATTAGCTCTTGAAGACACAGATTGTCAAGCAACATCACGAATAAAATGTTAATCTGATTGAAAAACAAGGGCAACCAGAATGCAGGAGAAAAAGGCATCTGTGCTAGAGCCCCCATAGTGGGGCTTCACAAGAAAGAATTTGATTCTTTGGAGTATTTGTAAGAGATATATTTTTCCTCAGTTGCTAACAGATAGCAGAACACGTTAAACAAAATAAATTTTCTAAATGTCTTTGAATGTTTTATTTCAAATTAATTTGTCTGATGGAAATATAATTTCTACTTACTGTTTTCAAGCAGATTTAGTCACTCATAGTTTCAAACATGAAATGCACTTCTAAACAGTAATATAGGTTTTTTTAGCATACAAACTTGAACTGTGGAAATGGTGGGTATTTCTTTCTTGAGAGTATCCATTAATCTGTGTGCTTTTCCAGAGCGCGTGGAAGAAGAATTTAATCTCGAAAGTTAAAAAACACAATTTTTGATGCATAAGTCAAATTTCCATATGACTTGCAACCTATCCATTGCTTCTTTAATGACTATAACTATGTATTACAAACACCTGTTCCTTGTACTTGTGTGACAAATACAATTTCTCTTACTGAACTCATAAATGCACTTTATTTTCAATATGTTATCAAACAGATTTTTCTTTTGCTGTGACCAGTGTAAATTTTCTACTGCTCAAAAAGCCTGGCTTTCCAGCACATACATAGCTGCTGGTAAGCAGTCCTACATTTCACATCAAACGATAAACTCAGTATACCAAAAAGCATATACATGAAGACTTTCTTTTACTGTAATATAAACACAGCCACATGCTCACTACACTCTACAGCATTGCTTGAAAATTATTTTGTTGTATTAAGAATGATTTTATCTCACCAACAGACTATGGACAAATTTCTAATGCTTTCCCACTGAGTTCTTCATTTCAACAACCAAAATGCCATCATGGCAGAAAAGTGCAGACAAATCTTTGTTCTCCACTCCATTTGGTAACTTGTATTGTCTGGTGAAGCTTCTGGATACAAAACCGTGCTCGTCCATCCTGGGTCCGTGCTGAGCTTTGATCAGGAGCCAGCCTTCAAAAGTCTGAATAATGATATCTTCAGGGCGGAACTGCACCACATCCAGCAAGACCTGAAAGCGCGTGTTGTCCACCTCCTGGCTCCTCTTCCCAGCCACAGCTCTATTTTCTGCGACACACCTTCCGTTGCCCAGTGCCGCCGTAGAAGGACCCGGCAAAGCATATAAAGAGTGGTCCAGCTTGTGTGCTTCCAGCTCCTGGACAGCAAACTGCTCTTGATAGCGTGCGGGAGTTTCGACCCAGTGTCTTGTCACAGCTTCTGCCATTGCTGAGGCAGAAAGGCAAGTTGCTGCTCTGGTGTTACTTTGGGAAAGGTGCAGAGTCAGAGGAAACTCTTCCCAGCCGTATGCCTCACCCGCAGACTAGTTTATCGGTTGATGTCGCCTTTCACTTTTAGCACAGGCAGAGCTTAACGCTGACATTAACAGGGCATGCTGCGCCCCAGTGCTGGGACACTTCTTTTGCCTTTTATCCACTAACAATAGAGCACTATTTATAGTGCCGGCGTCTTGAGTGGCTTCAGCACGTGCACAGCTTTCATGCATACACGGTGAAAGCAAAATTTTGTTTCAATATTGTGCTGTTGCCATTATGAATAATGAGAAAATAATGCAAAAGATTCTTTCATTTAAATGGGAGTTTAAGGATTAATTTTTTCCAGGAGATACATGGCAATACATACAAACTCTGTTTTTCCTCTAACTGAAATACAAAGTCACTGAGGGAAAGGATTTAATTAGATTGACAGAAGGAATGGAGCAGATTTCAGGTTAGGTAAACTATAAAATTATGAAGTGCATTGGACAGTGCTGCAGAAGTTGTGCATGGATGAAATACACACATGGTTAACCATGTTACTGGCAGGAGGAGGAACCCGTAACCATCTGTGGCCCAAGAAGGGATGCCTGAAGGGCTGAGCCTGCAATCCTACTGACCTACAAACACAGCAGAGCCTTCTCCAGTGTGACAGGGAGTCAGACTCAGAGCACTGGGAGAAATACACTGAAATTCGTGTTTCACAGCTTCCAGGAGAGGGCAGAGTTATTTTTTTCCCAGCAGAATAGGAAAGACAACTCAAAATTCTTAATGCTATCATGTTGCCCCAGTAGCCTTCATCTTCAGGGGCTTAACAGCTTGAATCTACGATACCGTCTACCACATGCATCTGGAAAGTAGGACTGATAACCTCAAAGGCTCTCTGTGGCATAATCTTCTTGATACGAATAATGCCCACAAATGTTAGGTTTGGTTAACAAGACCTAAGAAGAAAGTGCAGTGAAAAGGGAAAAGCATTTCCAAATCTTAGCATGTTGGCTAGAGGATCCATTTAGCTGGGATGGATGTAAAGCTGAATGCACTATGACAAACGATAATGAAAACCATTTCTTTCCCTTAGCTGCACTAATGCTAGAAATAATCAAACAAGATACTTCTATTCCTCCTTGTTTGGCTGTTGTAAAGGGCTCTGTCCCTCTCTTGTCCATTCAGCTTCTTCCATTACAATCACAACAGCAAGTTTAACAAGTTGCTAATGGGATCACCAAGAAAGAGGCGTTTCAATAGCTATCAAACAGAAATGAACTGTATTGAGTCATTAGAGAGCAGGATTACCAGACATGTCTATAATTAAAGTTCTGAGTCTGCTATTTTATTTTAGGTTCATGAAGGCGGCATCTCATGGTAAGGAAATTTTCAAAGCTAGATCAAAGGTCCAAGATAACTTACATTAACAGCCAACCATTTAATTGAGTATTGTGGAAAAGGAGAGTTATGCCTCTTGAACTGTTGGTTCTTCTCCTTCTTCAAGCCGTCCTCCAGAAATCATTTTAAAAAGTAATTCCAAATGTATGGTTTGCTAAAATAATGATAAAAATATTCTGGAGTGTTGCCTTTACCTGTTCAGCAGCTGTTTTCTGTTTTGCTAGCATGACTCACTTGATGAGGCAACTTTAACCCTGCACTGAAGCAGTACACCTGGTTGATACAATATTATGCTTTTAGAGATTGCTGAGAATTATTGCTGTCCCTGACGAATTCTATTATGATATCCTGACTTATTTTACTTCAATTTTGAATCTCATTAATAAATGCACTCTGCAGAAATACTGCATTATTGTATTTTTTATTTTATTTTAATTCATATCTTCTCTGAAAACAGAAGCCATCACCTCAGTGCGGCTCACTGTGGGACAGCTACATCTATTCCCTGAAACAGTTGTGTTAGTCTTTCAAATGTCTATGTTAAGCATTCCTGGAACTGTCTGTCTGGTTTAATTAGCACAAAAGATGCTTTGAATGCCCTCTAAATTCGTGTCATGTGCAAAGCTCTACAGAAGTTTACAGAGTCCTTTTCTACTCTGTAGGACAAGGAATTGGAAAGATTTTGGTAAACAAACCTTGTATCCGCTTTATGATCTCCTATCCTGCTCTCATCTAGGTTCCAGTCGTGTCTGTCATGTGGCCTCCCCCACTCACATCCCTCCCCCCACCCCTCCATCCTTTGCCAACTAGGGCTTCAGGAACTATCATCTTTCTTCTCTTTCTTGCTAACACGGAGGGTATGTCACCTGGAGAAAGAAAACACCCGTGAAATGCAAACATGCCAGCAATTTAGAATACATTTCCAGGCTTTCACATCTGAATATGAATGTGATGTTGCAATACTGAGGAATTTGTAATGAATTAGACCCATGGAATCTCCTGAGTTGGAAGGGACCCATAAGGATCAACAAGTCCAACTCCACGCAGGACGAGCCAAGTCAGAGCATGGGACTGAGTGCATCATCCAGATGCTTCTTGAACTCAAGTCAAGTGCGGATCACCACTTCCCTGGGGATCCC
>VXBZ01006369.1:83833-95649 GCA_013399135.1 Heliornis fulica
GGGGGTGGGGGTTGGAGGTGCTGGTAAAGCTGTGCAGTCAATTGCAGAGATGCAAGGTGAACGCAGGCAACACATTTTTGACACATACATTAAAGAAATACAGGTGCATTCTGCTTGACACAACACTAAAATAAACAGATCACCTTGTCGCACTTCTCTGTGTGCTTGGCGTCCCAAAGCATGCCTTTCAGCAGCTACTGAGATACAGTAACTGCTGAACAGGGAAAAAAGCAAAGAAAAACCCCAAACTGGCATGCTGAAGTGAACAGAACTCTTCCCGCCAAAGCTAACAGGCTAAATTCAGGTGAGAGACAGGTAATTATCCAAATGAATTTACGCATGGCGCTGCGATTACTTTTGCAGAAAACCCAAGGATGCCCCTCATGGTCTGTCCACCTCACATGCAGTTCAGAAGGATTGCTGTCACCTCTGACTTGGCCATGCATAAGAAATGTAAGGAAGAGTAGGGCTTGGTGGGTTTTACCTGCGTTAGGCAATATGGCAGGTGAGGTTTTGCTTTGGTACTGATGAGCAAGGTAGTAGGATAAAGCGTGTGTGAGAATGGAATGTGGTGTGACTCAGAAATGGAATGGGAAAGAGCTATTTTCCCCGTGGTATTTGATATATTTTTCTAGACTAAGAATACTGTTGTCTCATACTTGTGTCTCTTTGAGTCCATTACTTCTTAGAGCTATGAGTTCTCCTTATAGCTGTGTTGTTAGATCTGAATATATCTAAGTTCTGAAGTAATAAAAAATGTCATCATAACTACTGTAATTGTCTAATCAGCAGGTATCAAGTGTTCTGCTTTCAAAAAATACAGAGGGATTCTTTTCTACTAACGAAACGTGGTGCTTACACTGGCCAGTGCCAATTGGTCAGTGACTCACAACATAGCTCTTTCTGCAGGGGGACTTCATGTTGAGTTATAAAACTTATTGCAAACTGTAAAGGCTGTGTTGTTGCACCACCAGCTTAACTGAAGAAAGGCTTCAGTCCATCGGTCATGTCCTTCAAAACCTGGAAAAGGCTGGATCTACCCAACCTCTTGGAAAATCTCTCCAGGGCACCGATGCTCACTTGTAACTGTAAACTTGATCTCCTAATTTTAGGGACCTCTTAAGAAGTGGAAAACTAATCTCAGCTTTTGCACCAAGAATCAAGCATTTGTTCCTTTGTCAGGAAGCTATGAAAGAAATATAAATACACTTGGAAAGGACAATAATTTGTACATGTTACATCCACTATTACAGACAGGCAGAGAATGAGGATGACGGGTAACAGGACCACAGCAGCTGTGGTTGGAGCAACATCTCTACAGAACAGTGAAGGAATAAAAATCCACCTTGTATAACAATGATGTTAAAATTTCAAGTTACTATAAAAGTTACTTCGAAGTGATGCTAGCTGTATCTGGCATCAAAATCAGCATGACCAGCAGGACAAGGGAGGTGATTCTGTCCTTCTACTCCATTCTCATGAGACCCCACCTGGAATACCGTGTCCAGTTCTGGGGACCCCAGTACAAGAATGACATGGAGATGTTGGAGTCCAGAGGAGGGATACAAAGATGATCAGAGGGCTGGAGCAGCTCTCCTATGAAGACAGGCTGAGAGAGTTGGGCTTGTTCAGCCTGGAGAAGGCCCCAGGGAGAACTTAGAGCAGACTTCCTGTGTGTGAAGGGGACTAAAGGAAAGCTGGAGAGGGACTGTTTGTAAGGGTAGGTAGTGACAGGACAAGGGGTGATAGCTTTAAGTTAAGGAGGGTAGATTTAGATTAGATATTAGGAAAAAAGTCTCTACTGTAAGGGTGGCTGCTTAGAGTAGCTGTGGCTGCCCCCTCCCTGGAAGTGTTCAAGGCCAGGTTGGATGGGGCTTTGGGCAACCTGGTCTAGTGGAGGGTGTCCCTGCCCATGACAGGGTGTTGGGACTAAGGGCCTTTGAAGTCCCTTTCAACCAGTCTGTGATTCTATGTCAGGAACTCTTAAATTGTTATTCATATGGCTTGTTTGCCATATTTTATTATGTTAGTTATAAACAAATGCATCTGCATCTTGCAGATTCTTGAGGAACTCCTACACAGGCAAACTATAGTATTTTTTCAAAGTGATAATCATCTGTTCACTTCTTACACACAGAACAGTAGAAAGGAAAGGAACGATTCAAAGAGAATAATGTGCCTAAGGGTTTGGAGGCTCTATTTTGCCACTGAAATCAGAACCTAATGCACTCTTGCTGTAGAAACAGTCTTACTTTTCACCAGTTAAAAATTAACTGGTGTTCCAAGAAGGATGCCAGTTTCCAGGTTTCCTCCTCTCCGTGAAGTTTTTACTTGAGTCTTGATAGGAATAACTCCAGGCAGTTGAGTGCAATAGAACTAGTGTATTTATTTTGGATCTGTTTAAACTTTATAGCAAGTGCTCACTTGCTAATATAAGTTGTGAAACATCTTATTCCATGGATCAGATCTTCAGGTTTGGATGTTTTGAGGTTTACCACTTTAGTAAAAAGTCAGATGTACTGAAAATCTCACTTGTGAAGTTCTGTGAGTGGGAATATTTATGCTGTTTAAAATAAGGTACTCCCTATGCTTCTAGGGATAAGAGCAGGAAAATCTGGAGCCTAAATTACACATAAAACATGCTAACCCATAATTAGCACAAAAGCCCCATGATCTCATTTTATTTAGGTTTTGTTGAAGAACAAAGCTAAGACTGAAATCAAATAGCTGGAGTGAATGGAAGACCAATGATATACTAATGCTCTGGATATGTTTGTCAAAACAATTACCTAGTTAAGGAGTAATTGAAATTACTAAATTTATTTTGAGATTTAAAATTTTTGCTATGTTGGTGTAGGAAGGCATAAGGCATAACTGAACACACTTTGTTGTGCATCTACTACGAAAATATTTTATTATGACATGAGTGCTAGAGTCAAAATTACCTTACAGAATACGTATTTCCACATACTTAGGAAATTTTAGAGTTGTTGACAACACTTCTGATTTGCTTGCACTGCGGTATCAGCTGAATGGCCCATGATATGAAGGTGGCTTGTGGCTTCAGCTGAAGTCTGCAACTTTGGCAGTGGATGCCAAATGAAGCCACTGGTTTCAGGCATCCTGTGGTGCTGCAACCTGCATCCTTTGTGGCTGTGTTCTGTAAACACATCTGAAATTGTGTTCCATACACATTTCTCCAAATAACATAAAAGTCACCCACCACTGTGCATCACCAAGGTGGGTTAGATTCTTAGGGCCAAGCGAAGAATCCTGGATCACTCATACCAAAAATCATAGGCTGAGAGTCAACATGTTTGCTTGGAAGGTGGCCAGCTACTGATGCCAGGGTAGAAGCATCTCATCCAGAAAGTCCTTAAAGGGCAACTGCTGTGACTTGTGAAGGATTACAGGAAAAGTTTGCTATGGTTAGTGAATGATTCTTTTATGGAGTGACATAAATGTGCTGTACAGTGTCAATGTACCATGGGAATTAACTTCTGTGATAAGCATCTTTACCTGAGAAGGAGTGGAAGGTCTGCCCCAAAATCTCAAGTTTAGTGTGACTGATAGGGGACTGATTCTATCCTCATATGCTGGTTTAGTGAGTAATGTGAAATTCGTTGGTAGTCGTGTCTCCATTCTACTAGCCACCTATTTGAATCACAAAGCCAGACTCTGCCCCAGGTTTCCAGTTTTAGCAGCAAAGCCAGTAATTCATTGGCAGATATACAGCTTTGCCTTGCCTGCCCGCATGGAAAAAGCCAATCAAAATCTGGCTCCTATGTCAGAATTGCTATATCCCTCAGTGTGGGAGTTAGAACAATATTCCCATATTGTCTTCATTTCCTGACTTTGGCAATGTCAGGAAGGCTGCAGAGGCTGTAAAATCTGATGATAGAAATACTTTTTTGTAAAGTTCTTAGTTAAATCTGAGGACCAACTTCTGATGTATAAACCACATAACCCCTTTATCAGTCCAATCCATCTTCATTGGATTTGCACATAGTTTGTGTCAGTGCAGAAGTAACTTCTTTAATTTTAACTTTATCATTCATACTAGTTCTGAAATTACATGGTTCTGAAATTTCACAGTACAGGTAAAGCCCAGAAGACAACACTTAGCCAGACTTTTCTAAAATCACAGATTAAATTTACTGTGAGTGTTAACTTCCAGTACTTGTGACAGTTATATCCCACAGACAAGAGTACTGAATGCTTTGTTATGTCTGAGATTTAATTTTTTTTTCCTCATCTCTCTTATCTGATCTTCTGTTCACACTAACATGAAAATGTGATTTCTGGCCTGATTTATACACTTGCCTGTATGCCACAACTCCATGCTGTGTAGATTGGGGAAGGAATATGGGAGAATTGCTTTTCCTTTTAAAAAAGTATTATCATATGACTGTCAGAACCTCACTCAGTCTTTACTGTAGCCTTATGTCTGTACATGTAAACATTTATGACATATTATCAGATACCTGGCTAGTAAGTAAAGTAGCACTTTATTTCCTACATACAGGAAAAAGATACTTTCCTTCCAAGAAATATTTATCAATACAGGTAGTTTTTACAATAATATGGAGCAGAATTGCTGTGTGAAACCTATGGCTTGTATGTACTTCTGCTGAAGGTCAGATCCTGAATTAAACTTTATTGTGCTAAGGTTTATGTTTAGATAGCAAGTTGAACAAGAAATAAAATATTTATAATGAGATCATCAGAGGGCAGTAATGTTTATAAAGGCAGATTTACAGACACTATTTGTTTTCACATTAGCAGCTCTTTTTTCCATATGAAACTTTGCTCTACCAAGTATGTAAATTATGTCCATTCAGGCTAATAGGATAGTTTTGTAGTCACATTTGTAATTCTGGACTTTTAAGTCATTACCTATTTTTGGAAAGAAGTTTAAAAGAATATTTCATTTCTGTACTGGGCATTTTAAAGCGGTTAGCTATTCCATATCAGGGGCAGCATTCCTTGGGACCGGTCAGAGCTACTTACAGATGGCCAACAAGCATGAACTCTGTTATTTATAAAGTGAGGTGGGGCTTCTTTGTGCTAGCAATGAACAAAACCACAGGAAAATCATGCAGGAGAGTAAACCTTAAACAGAAACACAAACTACAGGGAGTGATTTGACATAGAGTCACAGGAGTTAGTCCTCTGAGCATTTTGTATTGATTCAAAATATATTTGGTTATTTGGAGAACCACTGACGGAGGAGTAAAGAAATTAGAATAATAGTATGAGAATGAAAGACAAAACGAGAAGTGTTCTAAATCAGAGGAAATTTTATTAGCAGTGTACAAACAAGCTCTTAGCAAAATAGTTACTGAGTGATAGTAGCCAAAGGCAATTAGGTGGTGAATAGTGAGTGATGGTCTGTCCAGCTTGCCACATCCCCACCCCGTTGTATTCACTGGGGATATCAGAGAAGTAAAGGCTGCAGGATTAAACATTACTCTAGCAATAATCTAGGGGAGAGAGAGAGACACCACCAGACAGTTTCAGATGGACTCCACTCTGTCTCACTGTTACTCATTTTCTATCACTGCTGGAATTTTGCTGTGGAAACAAATAGCAAAGCAAACAATAACAGGATTAAGAACAATGACAGACTATTAAGTCACATACCAGAGGTTTACAGCCTATGGCATTTTTTTCTACTGGTGCAATGTTAGATTTTAATATTTTTAAATTATTATTAATGTTTTTGCAATGTTTTTTTTTGCTTTCTGTGTACATTTTAGTGTTCAGCACATGACCCAGCTGGGGAGGGGATGTTTTCTAGTTCTTCCCTGGTATATAGGGGTGTACTTTAATACAGTTTGCATGTTGTTTTTGATTTAGTTCTCCCACCTTAATCTGTGTAATTTGGAGAGAGGCCCCTTTTCTGCTTAGGAACAAGTGTTACGGCCTCATTTTCTATGTTATGTTTCATTCTTCCTGGGCATAGGAAGCCATAGAGAGCCACTAGCAATCAGTGAGCAAACAATAGTAATGAACAGTGGTACGAACCATAATTCTGAGATAGCTAACTTGCACAGACTGCAGAGCCATAGAGATTTGGGACCAAGATACAAACAACTAGTAATTCCGTACTCCTGGCTGTACTCTAGTACCATAGAAAAACACTGTCCTTTAAGGTCACATACGTAAATAGTGCAAGAGGACTCTGCTATTTTGAGAAATCAAATTCAGTTTTCTGTACTTATTTTTCTTATTCTGATTCAACAGTGCATCCTGACTCTACCTTAAAAAGACACTAGACTATTGTGTAAGCTGGAAAAGTGATTTTTTTTAAGGTATTAGGTATTCTGCTGCTGCAGTTCTACACTCTGATTATGAGAATACTCAAAGTTAATATTTCTTGACATTAAATGTTGAATTTCCTTAGCCTTTGAAGTCACTTTGCATGCTCTGATAATATTTTTAATTTCCTGATATAAAATGTCCAGCATTATTTTCATGTATTTTAGGCTGTGGTTACAGAAGATGCTTGCTACACAACAAGTACACACCAGATGCATGACCACTTGCATAATTCGGCCCTGTTTTACCATGGAAAAGGCATTAGCTGCTGCAGTCACTTGTCTTCTAGAGCTTGTTACTGTTAACATTCACATCTCATAGGTGTGGGTGAGTTCATTAAGAGGTGTCTTTCTGCCTGTAAGGTGGCTGTGATAGGAGACTACCAAATGTCTTTTGCACAATCTAATATGGAGTTAATTGCCAGAATTTACAGAATGACTGAACTGATCCCTTGTGTTACCAGATATACCCCCCCCCTGCAGTTATTGTCTCCAGATGTGGGGAGAAATGCTAGAAGTAATGCCTGGCTCCATTGGGCTGTGATTTGTTAGACTACAGCAGGTCTGAGCTGGGATGTCAGGACCTGGTCTGCAGCAGTGTCAGGCACTCACACCTATACTATTAAATATTATATAAACATAATACTGAAAGTGGTTTGGCTGCAGTGCTACTTGATGCTAAATACTGCAGAATACTGTCTGTCTTGTATTAGATAATAAGAGTCATTAGATACTTTGACCTTTAATTTTCTGTGCCTCATTCCGGCTTCTGAAAGAAAGCAATAATAGTATTCTTTCTTTTTAAAGGATTTTTGTGAAAATTAATTAACTGATGTCTGTGAAGCACTTAGTGTCGTAATGTGTGCCAAAGCAATGAATAATTCTGTCCTCTGAAGGAATTTGAGAAGTGGTGAGTAAATAATACATGGGGCCACACACAGCAGTAATAACAGTAAGGAAAAATAAAACCGAGTACTGCATAGGGTAGTAGTCCAGTGGAAAATATACAGTAGAGTTATATAATTGGGCAGCACATGATAATCTGTGTGCACATGCAGACTGAATTAAAGCTTAACAGGAAATCTGAAATCTAGCATTTTCTTCCTAAAGTGCCTGATTTCCACAGCAGTTTTAATGTTGTGTTTTGAACATTTACTGCATTATAGCCACAACTGCTAGGTTTTCATTCTCCCCCTTGTTTTCCATCACGATACATAATTCACTGCAAGGATGTGGGATGTGTAGAAAGATAGAATCACATTTGGGAAATAATTCAGATAGTAATGTGAGGTTTTATGTTACTCCCATCTACTCCCTTATGAGATTATGAATGAGGTAATGGGGTAAATTGAGATCTGGAAGTTCTCTGTCTAGAAACTGAATCCATCAGGTATATTCTGCCCACAGCCCCGGCAGAGATAAGCCAGAACTTCCCCAACTGTAGAAGGAGTGATGCCAGAAAAGGTAGGATCTAGGTTGAAATGCCTCTATTGAGAAGGTCCATTTATCTCCCAATAAAACTTTTTGGAGTTTTACCAATATCTGTATGCAATAATATGTCTTAGACCTCTGGAAGCTAGATGTCAAACAGCAAACCTGGAAAAACACTACTTTTACCCAGGGCTTGTTCAGTTCTGGAAAGCTGCTTTAGCAGGCACATTGAACTGTGGAACAGGATGAAAATGAAGAATCAGTGATCAGTACTAATGAGGATAATTTGCTGTAAACACACATATTTGCTATGTTTTTTGCTTGCAATATATAAAACACTGCTTGAGGAGTCTCCCAGTCTTTTAGTAACGCTACTTATTAACATTTATTTTAGTAACACTACTTAGATTTTTGGAACTGTTCAGAGTAATATTAATCTTTAGCTTTAAGTCTCTCAGTAAGTATTAAGAGAGTTACATATTAATGAATTTAAAGCCTCACTTTCCTTTTCTTCTTAAACCCCCAAACATAGAAGTGATGAAATTTCATGTTTGTTATACAGAAATCTTTAGGTTATTATTTTACCAAGACTATAAAAGTCAGATACAATCCAAATCAATCTATTCTTCATGCTGAAATAAAAGAGGAATAAAATAGAACTGGTATTTCTCCTCACATTTAAAGACAAGCATATACTTTGGATGCTGGCCTGTCCCTCAAGGCAAGAAAAGAAAAACACCTTAGTGAGAGTCAAAGGACACTGTGAAGTATGGTTTGGACTATCTGCCATAGCTGAACAGTTGCCACATAGAGTACCTAAACCTTAATGAGCTTTTTAGAAACCTGACAATTGTGGCCAATTTTCCTGACCTGAGGTTCTGTTTGTCTGAGAGGTCTGTAAACCTGTTTTAAAATGTGATTTCCTTTATTCCCTCATGGCCAGCTACTTCCCATTTTTTCTCATCCTCAGTATGAGGTGGAGGAAGCTCAAAGGACAAACACAGTTTATTCCTCACCAAGATTTCCGAGATGAACTCGGATTATTCACACCTTTGTCTTGCTGTCCGCCACCTTTGGAGCTGTAATTGCATGTAAGACAGATGAAAGAAATGCACTCAGGTGGCTGAATTCACATGCTGTCTGTAGTCTTTCATCTTGAAAATGCATAGGAACTGTGGGAAAAGGGTGACAGTGTTGGTGCAAAGTTCCCTCACACAGAGTAGATTGCCCGACTGGAAATGCATTTCCATGTGTGCATCCCCTCTGTTGTATTTATTCCATACCCTTAACTGAAATGCAGCTGAGAAGCTCAGCTGAAGTCTGCTCCACAGCATGTCTGCACTGTTGTTGGGCTCGCACTGTTCAGATAATTCTGAATGTTGTTGGGCTCACACTGTTCAGTTAATCACAGGACAGACAGGTTTATAATCCGCCTGTCAAGACATTAGCAAGAAGGCATGGCTGGACTTGTGGTTAGGGCCCTGGCCTGAAAGGTAAGAAATCCAGTCATGGTTCTTTTCTCTCCCACAAGCTTTACTCCATGACTTCTGACAAACCACAGTCTTTCTACCCCACTTTTAAAGAGTGGGGAAGATATACCAGGATCCTATTTAGACTGCCAAGCTTTTCAGGAGAGACCCTTCTTCTAATGCACGTTTGCAAAAACACAGAGACACTGTAGCTTTTTCCTTCCCAGAGGAAAAAGACAGATCAAACAAGAATCATAAGAACTGGAAGTATGAAGCTGTATCACTAATTACACTAATATCACTAAAAGACAAAGATGAAACTGGGTTTAATATGCGTAGACCTTTAATATTCCTGATGAAACCAAAGAAAAGCTTGTTGACTCAGGTATCACAGGTGGAGTTACCGGAAAGGATAAGCCCTCTCCTCTCTGCTATTATGGCACCAAGTATGTCACTTGCTTTGTAGGATGTGATAGCATAGCAGCAGGTGAGTTCACCCAATGTAGAGTCTGGGTCCTCATTATAACACAACAAAAAAATACAAGGTACAGCAAGGTGTCTATACAGAACAGCTACAGAGGGTGTCTATACAGAAAATAAGAAAGCATGTAGTAATCAAAGTCTGTCAAACATGTGTATTAATGGAAACAAAGATGTTTTCAGCAGATTTGGGTTTTTTGCTGCTAGTAAAATAAATGTAATATATTGGTGTCATGTTTGTATCACTTATGGTCTCGCTTTTGCTTTATTTGCCACTAGAGTATTAATTTGCCAAGAAAACACAAAGGAGTGCCCATTCTAGGATTATCACATTATAGCAATTAATGGATTTTTTTTCTACAATGAGCTTTAACGGGAAGAAATTGCTTAAGTTCAATTTAAAGTTAACAATTACAGGCTCTCCTTCAGACCTCTATTGGACAAAGTTCACTCTGAAATTTAAATTTTCATGTGTAAGGACTGAAATGGAGCAAAAGTACAAAAAGATTAAATATTTATTTTTATAATATCTGTACTGTAGAGAAAGTAAAAAGAAATAAGCTTCAGAGACTTGTTGGACATCAAGATGAAAAAAATGTTGCAGTGATAGCAAGTGGAATAAGTGGCTGTAAGTGCTAATGTGTTAGGCTGCTTATGTGAAAATATTGAGAATATTCGTGGGTAATTAAAAGTGCAAAAGCCCATCAGTGAATTTTCAAATGGAGTGGAATTTTCTTTGATCTGTTTTAGAATGTCAGAAGTTTGGTATAGTCCTCTGGTATCCTGTGTGGTTGTAGTACAATACTGTCAGAAGCAATAAAATATCTTATAGTGCACATTATGTAGATGCTGCTCACTATAGATACTGTAACTCACATTTTCATGGTTGATGCTTGTAAGATAGGCAAAAATTAAAAAGTAAATTCAAGACATCAGACTTTCAGAGTGTATATTGAAAGAAACTTCAAAGATATTTGTATGAAGTGTGCTCAGATACTACTGTGAATGTGAAGATTACTACTCAAGTAATTCCAAAGGAGCTTTGGTTGTAGTTTCTGACAAAGTTGATATGAATATCAGGTAAGTACTCCTGAACAAAACAACCCAGTGTTTGTGAGTATTTCACTGACCAGATCTTACATCACTTTTTTCTTACATCTCAATTTTTTATTGTTAAGTCTATGCTTTGTTGGCAGGTTTTCTGTCACAGGAGATAATAAAGCTTTTCCTGTTCTACTGTTGTTGTTTCTTTGCATTGAAAGTCAGAGATGTTTAGAAGCCATGTTTATGTGCTAAAATGTCCTTGATGATTGTAATAATTCCTTTGCTGGTGGGGTGGTTTGTTTGGGTCTTGTTTGTTTGTGTGTGTGTTTTTAAAATTAAAGTTGGAAAGAAAAAGATCTTTAAAAGATTATTCATTTATGAGTTCTTGAAAACCGGGCTTCAAAGCATGGATTCTCTCCCAGTTAATGCAGGCTCCTGTTCTTGAAGCAGACAGTAGGTACTAGAAAATCCCTAACTCCACATCATTAGCCAGTAAGAAGTCAGAGTAGTTCGGGACTTGGTTCAAAGTTAAGGTCAGTTGGAATCTGTCCATGTATTTAGATCAAACTGTCAAAAATTTAATACCTTTTCCGGTCTGAATCTCTGCACGGAGTATGTATAAATACCTGGTTCCTTCCTTCCTCCTTGTCACTTTTCGGGTGTTTTTCTGGACAGCATGCAATGGAATCAGAAGACCTGACTAGGAATATACAGTTTGCACACTTCCTGAAGTCAAAACTCCCGTAGTGTACTTTGTCAGGCAGTGGGAGTACTTTATGTAGCATTAACTAATAGACACAGATTTTTCACATTCCTCATCATCACCTAAAGAAATTTGCATTATATCATAGAATCATAGAATTTTTAAGGCTGGAAAAGACCCCTAAGATCATCCAGTCCAACCATTAACCCACCGCCACCAAGTCTACCCTTAGACCATGTCCTCAAGCACTGCATCCACCTGTCTTTTAAACACCTCAAGAGATGGGGACTCAACCACCTCCCTGGGTAGACTGTTCCAGTGCTTGATGACTCTCTCAGTTCTTATTAGGAAGTTCTTCCTAATATCCAA
>VXBZ01006375.1:9174-35304 GCA_013399135.1 Heliornis fulica
GGATAGGACACGGAATAGTTTTGAGCAACAATGAACATTAAATTTCAGACACTGCTGTGTTACTCCAGAGTAATGTCTATCTAGTATTACTGCTCTCACGTTCAGGAAATGGAAAAGAATTCTAATGTGCTGATATTTCTTCACCTACTTTTGTCATTTTGCTGTGTGCATTACATCTACCTGCTCAGTTTATCTTTTTATATTCTTTTTCAACATAGGAATCGTATCATCAGCCTTACATTTTCTTCTCTTTGTTATCTCTTGTCACTTACAGACACATTGACTTCTGCATTCTGAATTCTTGCCTTCACATCTCCCCCTTTACTCCTGTGTAGATGCGATAGTGTTGCCACTGTGAACAAATATTCTCTCTTCTCTCATATTTCTATTCATTAGCTCTTCCTGAAGTGCTGACTATTGTGAATAGCTTCTTTAGCAGGGGGCAGCATCCTGTGTCTCAGGGCAATTCCCAAAGGGACCGGTTGGGAGACAAGTTTTCTTGGGGTATTTCTTGTCCAGGTAGTGTAGCCTCCTCAATGTTACCTTCTCAATAGAGGAGCCTAAGAGAGGCCTTTCCAGTAGCTACATCTGTGCCCACCAGCCATTTCAGTTAATTGATATATGCTTGGGAATTATGGTGGACATTTTTGCTAAGATTTGTGGGGTGAAAAAGTTAGAATCTATGGTGAATATTTTGAATTACCAAAGCAAATTTTTGGTATTTATTTTAAGAGAACACCATTTTGAATGAACAATGAGGGCTCTCAGCTGTGATAAAATGATTAATTACATTCATTGTTGAGAAGTTTGTGTGTGGGGGTAAAATCTCAGCACTGGGCTCCAAGGAGATTGCTGTCATTCAAGAAAGTGATCTTGAAGTCATTCAAGTACTTGTTTCTTTTCAAACATTGGTAATGCTCAGCAATATTCAAAAGGGCAAAACAAAAATTGATGGAAATTATTATGACAGAAAAAGAAAACAAAACTTTTGCATAAAGAGTAATAGAAAACTGCATATAAAGAAACTGTGGAAACAACACAGAAAAATGAAAAGATAACAAAGCAATTTGTGATATGACATCTGGATTACTGTGTGCCATTCTGGCTGTGAACTCCAAAGAAGAAGTTAGGCAGTAGAAGATTAGAAAAAGTCCAGAAAAGGGCAGAAAGGATGAACAGAAATACATGTAATTAGTTTGGAATCACAGAACTTAAACAGACTGGGACTCTTACTGCAGACGAGGGAGAGGGGCTTGGTATGGGTTTGTAGAATCCACAGTGCCATGGAGAAAGCAAAAAGAGAACAAATAGTCATTATTGCCCTTAACACCAGAATGAGGGAGACTTTATGAAATTCTTGAGTAGCAGGACTAAAACAATTTTAAAATGGAAGAGTATGATACATAATCAAATTGTGGAATTTCCTTCCTTTGTGGTCTGAAGAACAAAGATACACATGAATTCAAAAGAAGATAGATAAACTTTCATGGGGCCGGTTTGCTGTTGGAAGGACAAACCATCTGATTCAGTAAGTTTGTAACTGAGAGTTGCTGTAAGCTCTTGAGTACAGACAAGGAGATAGATCTATATTTGAAGATATTCTTACAGTATTTAAGCAGTTGCTACTGAGTACTCAGATCAATGCTTATCAATATTTATAAATATCTGAAGTGTAGGAGACCCATCTGGACGCCTACCTATGCGACCTGCTCTGGAACCTGCTTTGGCAGGGAGGGGTTGGACTCGGTGATCTCTCGAGGTCCTTTTTAACCTCTATGATTCTGTGAAAACTCATGGAGATATGTGACTTGGCTTGGGTGTATCTTTGGTGTGGTCCCAAATAGCCATCCCCATGTATTTCCCAGTGTTCTGTCAATGAAAACATATGGGTTGTCTTCATTGATGCTAGCAAGGATTGTGTGCTGCTTGCAATATTGCAACTTTNTACATGTTGTTATTGCTATTAATATTACACTCTCTGTGCTCAGAGGGTCTAATAATTGGGCAGTTTCTGCCTGGCCACTCAGGCACAGGAGGACAGATATAAGCCAAAGGTAGGCAAGCTCCCTGCTTAGCCTGTGAAGACGTGTTTTGTTACACTAGGTAAGACCCTGGTGTGTGCTTGCTCAGTTGTACAGAGCTCAGTTGTGTTTGTTGTTTGTGTTAGTTTTGCCCAGGTCTGTTGTACCAGGAGCAATACACAGATAAAGAGGAGGGCAGCTCCTAAGTCAGAGGCTTGTCACTGAAGTGGGCAAGAGATCCAGAAGACTTCTTATTCCATTTTTATAGCAGGCACAGAGGGCATAATTAATCTTAGCCAGCTAATAGCTAGGAGACAATTCTCTGCCCTAAGCTTCCCCTTTAGTCACCAGTGGGAGATCAGCGCATCCAGAGGCCATCCATCCTGCTGTAAGTCTGGTGATCAAGAGTGGAACCAAGTAGCCCTCTGGAAGAGGTCTTCTCTCCCAATGGACTGTAGAGTGAGCTGAGGCAGAGCACCTAGCCAAGATGTTTGTCTCTTTGATGACTAAAGTGAAGTGAGATGGATCCTGGCTGGAAGAAATAATCTTGGAGTAACACGAGGGCTGGTGTAGAGCAAGGAGCAGAACCCAGATCTTTGGATCTGTGGTGTCCATAATTACATCACCAGTCTTCTGGGAGCACTGCCAAGATACAAGTAACACATTTGTCCTACTGCTCAAAACACACTTTTTGAAACAGAGGTTGCCTTGTTTACTGTGAGTCCATTTCAGTCCATAGTGGCGAGTTCTTTACAAAGAGGGCCTGGGGCCTTTCCCTTGCTTTTGTATCCCATTTCTGGAGTTTTCACCAGTGATTTACTTGGATAGGGTTTCTGATGTTAATAGTGTTTCTTTGGCACGAGGCAGCCTCTTCTGACAAGGAAATATTGTCATTGTAATTTGCAATTCAGGATCTGTGCTGCTTGGCTGGAATTAATTTTTATTCCCATCAGGAGGAGCTGTTTCTTTCTGGTTTTGTTTTGGTATAAATGAAATTGCAGTGTTTCTGGCTAGATTGACAGCCTGCAGTAGAGGGCTCAAAGAGGATGTAATGGGTATTGGGAGTGTGCTCTGCCTTGCTGCTGGGAGCACCATGAATGCAAGCTCAGGTCTTATCAGTAACTGCAGTTCATGTTCCAGAAGCAAGTGTGCCTCTGAGAGCCTTCAGAAATGGCTTTTTATGTGCAGCTCCATCTGTCAGCACATGAGGTGAGTAGGGAAGAATGGTATCTTTATGGCAGATGTATTTTATCCTGTGTTTCTTTGCACTCAGTGGATGTAACTTGCCAGTCACAAGGAGGCGTGAGGAGTATAGACTCACACCCAAAGCACTGCAATCTCAGGTATCTGGCAAAGGTATCTACTCAGTTCTTTACAGTGCTGGTTCTGAAATGGGACCTCATGTAGATGGAAGTAGGTTGTGTAAAGGTGTCCATACTGCTCTAGCTTTCTTGAGTAAAATCAGCATGGCCAGTGCCAGTCCTTATACTGGTGTGACTGTATCCAAAGTGTGAGTCATTATGACTTGTGACTAATCTAAATTGGTATAACATCTGGGCCAGATCTTTCACAAGATAACCTGGTATTTAATAGATGTCCTGAGGCTGTCTGGTGCTAAGGAGTCATGGTTGAACGCCGAGACCACTGTGCTCTCATACAGTGTAGTGTCAGATAAACACAGGGAGACTGGACTTACTGGACAGTCTTGTATTCTCAAAAGCACTGCCAAATGAATGTGGACAGTCTTTCATTTACTGCACTTCTCTGATTGAGGATGATGGATGTCATTGCAATAGGGATATTCCTGAATGACACATGCTCAGGGTGCTGCAGAGGGAACTGGAGAGGAGAAAATGAGCCAAGAGGCTTTAACAGGAATGTACTGCAGCTTCCTGGTCACCTCTGTACTTCATAGGCACTGCTTGCTCTGCTGGAGGTCTCATTCATCAGCAGTTCTGCCACTCTTCAAGTCAATTGAATCTATCCAACCTCAGTGCTTCATGAGCACTTAGCACTAAAGGATGAAGTACAGCTCCTCAAGGAGCTAGCTCTTCAGTAACACTGAGAAATGTTCTCTACAGAAAGGGTAGTGAGGACAGGGTAGCAAGATGAATGTCAAATAAGATTGGCTTAGTCAAGTAACATGCTCATCTTACCTTGCAGACCGCTGCTCAGCCAGGATCAACACAGACAACTGAAAGGAGAATTCATTACTACACACTGTAGTTGGGGATGGATATTTGTTGAATGAGGCATTTAAATCAGAGATTAGAACAAAAAAATGACTAGTAACAAATCAGGCACACTTGTAGAGGGGAGAAGTCATTCTGAGGGGACTGAGAAAGTATGTTTGGAGGTATGCCATTTTCCTCTTTTTGTTCAAGTAGCCTGGGTCCCCTCTGTCTAGAAAGCAAACAGTGGAAAAATAATTAGAAGAGAATTCCCAATCCACTATTCATTCCAAAGATTTAATGAAAATTAAGATCAGCTCCATATTACACACCACTTAGGTTTGTACACAGCCTGTTCCAAGCCCCAAAGGCTTCTGCTAGTCCTAATACTTTGTTTTACAGCAAAATATTTCTGTGCCAAATATGAATTTGAGAGGCACAAGTAAGAAATTATAGAATCACCGAATGGTGTGAGTTAGAAAGGAACTTAAAGACCAACTAGTCCCAACTTCCCTTCCCCTATGCTCCCCTACCCTCCTCTACCCTCNTCAGCAAACATTTTATGTCATCATGTACATCAAACTAAAAATATTATCCAGTGCTGGATTAAGGAATGATGCCTGGGAATCTGCCCTGGAAGCCATCTCTGTTCATTTCTCTTTCAGTTTACAGCTCTACTTTAGGCACTGGCAGTGAACCAGTTTTTAATCCAGCTAATATGTGCTCTGCTAATTCCATGTCATATAAGTTTTTAAATCAAGTATTATGATGTACTTAACTGAATGCCAAAGGAATACACAGATGTATTCCTGTTAGCTCAATTATTTTATCAGTCATCCTGACAAGAAGGATAGCAATTTTGACAAGATATTTACCCTCTCCATTGGACTGGGGATCTAAGTAATAGGGGAGATAATTCAGCAGGACTGGAATCCTCACACTGAAAGGTCTGTGATAATTCATGTGAACTCCTAGATAGAAACAGCAATGTTTTATCTGGTACTGAAATAGATATATATATATATAAATCCTTCAAGATCGCTATGAGATCTCAGTCAAACTATGGGAATAACAACTTATGGAGACCAGCTTTCTTGAAACTGACATAAGAAAGACATAGAGAACTGAAAAGTACTTCAAAAAGTTAGTGTCCAACTCAAGATAGTACTTTATTTAAAACCTGAGCTTGAGGACTAAACTTAGTCTGCGTAATGAAGATTCCTGGCACAGCTGACAGCAGAGTCCTGTAGATGATAGTCAGTCCTTGTGACACTGACAGAAGTGTGTGTTTGAGGAGAGCCCTAAAAGCCTGAAAAAATGTGATTTTGAAGTCTGGGCTGTAGGCTTAAGGGAGAGTCAGTTTTAGAAATGGTACTGGCTGTTTGTAGGTAATTTTTTCTCTACAGAGATGGATTTAAAGGTTGTGGTGCAGCATGTGGAAGACAGTCTGGACTGGATTTACATAACAAGCTGCTATTAAATTTGGTATTTTCTGGTGAATGACTGAAGAGCTTTAAGTAAAAACACTAAGAGGATTGAATATTATCTAACAAGTTCAGATCTCTGAACCAGCTCACAGGAAATCTCTTTCAGGTGGCTTTGGAGATGTTTATATATTTAAATTGTGTTCCCAGAACAGTCAGAGAATATTTCTGGGAGGGGAGTTCTCTAGTAATCTGTCTCTAAGCTACATGAGTTTATTTTTATATCGAGAATAGAGATTGAAGACCTTTTCATAGAGAGAAAAAGCATTTTAGATTGCTTACATGAAATTCTTCATCTCATATAAGACCGTGAGTGCATGCAATTCATGTTAGGGGTCTGTGCTGGAGGTGTGCGGTGGGCTGGAAAGCTCCATGGTCACGTAATGTCCTGTGTGCTGGACTGGATTCTGCAGTAAGCTTCAGCCTTTTGGGACCCCAGAGTAAAACTACTGAAGTTTTCTGGGTGCAGTGCTGTTGTCCCAAAAGCGGGGTCGTTACCCAGTGTGCAGGACGGCAATATACCCCCAGAGCAGAGACACTGGATTTATTCCATGTCTGCACAAGGATGGGTGCTGGGTGGTGATTCCACAACCTATTTATCTTGTTATAGGACTAGAAAAACCCGCCTAAATTCACACTGATTGGATAGTAATTGCCACATCATTACTATTGGTCAAGCATATTCAAATTAGCACACGTACTCATTGAAGTTGTGGTGAGGAGGGGATTGGGGTTCATTTCCATAGTCCTCAAATTGGTGGGTGGTTGCAGTCTCCCTCTGCCACCTTTCCCTTTCCCTGCAGATTGTTGCTGACTTCAGGCCTCTCTGGCACCTGCCAGAGCAGGATTTTTTATCAGTCTTTCAGCTTTTCTCCAAGGATGCCTTTCAGCAAAACATGCTTCTTACCAGTCCTTCGGCCCTTCTTCAAAAGCAGAGTTGTTAGCAAAGCAAGTCAGTACATTTAACCCTCAACTAAACTGTGTCTAAGCACTAACACAAACACATTTCTATCCTTGTGAAAATTCTACTTTGTGGGTATCAGTTCCACAAAAGGCCTATGTGGCCACACACCTCAGAGAGAAGTTCATATTGGTATCTGGATTCAGTTTGCTGCATGGCCTATGTTTGTATAAAGTACTAAAATGCTGTAACAGATCCCAGCATGTCTGTTCAGAGGCACTGATCTGAGGTTGAGAAAATGAAATACACCTTCAGTGGTGAAAGACCCAGGGGGTTCATTCTGACTTTCTGGCAGTGGGTCTGAGAACTGTGTGGTGCCACCACGGTGTCTGGGTGTTTCCTGTTAGCTGTGAATGTGTTGTTTATTGATGTTTTGGGTATTTGCACGGGAAGTTAAGACTGACATTTTTTGCAAATGCTGGTGGTATCTGACTGCCAGTAGTGAATTTATATTGAGAAAAACATGAAGACTTTATCACAGAATTAAAATCTCATTTCTTAGATGCCAATGATTTTAATTTATTATATTTGCTGTGCCAGACAAAGTACTATGCAAAACTGCCACCGTAAGGGAATATTACAGTACAGAAATCAAGTATCAACAAAAGAAGCATAGAGAAAAAAATCAAAAGGGAATTGTTGTGAATTGTTGAAGAACATTTGTATGGACACTGAGTGCCCCTATAATCAAAAAGGAAGACCCTGGGGGACATGGGCCTGTTGTATATTAATTTACGAGTGCTGTTTCTGCTATGTGACTTTTTAATAGCTGTAAGGAGTTTTCCATGACTACACTGTATTAATTAAAAGAGACTGCTGGGGGTAAAAAAAAGGGCAGGAAATAAAACGTAACAATCAGATGCCTCTGAGGCAAGCATATCAAAAGTCATTAATAACTAGGTCTAATGCTAATCTGTGTTTTCATCTATAAAGAAGAAATAAGCAGAAAATCACCACTGGTGAAATGTTTTGATGACACAAATATCTAGGAGGTGGTAAGAAATGAAACAATAAGATCAAAGCATGGCTTAGATGCCTTTGTAGCACAATACAAGGCATCAATCTGCATTACAGTGCCCAAGAACATGTTCAAAGTAATTCAAGCCATGTAACCATACAGGGGAAGCCCTATTTTGAAGACTTAAAGATTTAAAAAACACCTTATGATGAAACACCAGTGCTGCATTGCATCAGAGATCCTTGGGTCAATAGCAGGGGTGCTGCAAAGGAACTGAGAGGCTAAAAGAACATTTTTTTATTTATTGCTGGAATGAGCACCCTGGAAAGTCATGCTCACCACTGGTGACGTGCTGAGGAGAAGGATAGTAAACTGGGAAGGGATCAAAAAAAGAATGATCTTTGAACATGACTACTGACCTAGGAAACAAATTCAGGGAATTTGATTTGTTCAGCTTGTCAAAGAAAAGCTTATTAGGCAGTTGGTCTGATAAGTCCCAGTATTGGGAAAGCTGATCATGTAACAAATGGATTTTTAATTTGCCAGACAAATGATGTTAGAAGATCAAAGAAGAGCTGGAACTATGTAAATTTAGGCCAGACATAGCATGGCTTTTTGATAGCAGATGGGTAATTGAGAACAATTCATCTTGGCATGTGGTACATTGTCAACTTCTGAAAATTTTAAATTGTGGAAATTAAAAAATTTCTCTAAGTTTTTTTTAATTTAAAATAAGATTTAATGCCAAAAAATCTTTTGTTCTTTATACCTTATGTTCTTCAGGAGTCTGATTTATTCACTTCTCTGACCTTTTTAGAGGCTGCTCTCTGCACTGTCTCATGTTGGAAGCTTTAAAGTTAATTTGCAAAATGTCTGTATCCTCTTCCATGGTCTGACAGTCTTTGAAAAAACTCCCTAGTGGAATCAGTGTTAGAAATTTAAGCCATCATACATCTGGTTTATTGAGATAACTAATTGTGGTCAATTAAATATAATTACACTGAAAATTACAACACTTTAAAATCTGTTTTCCATATAACAAATATCTTTTTACCACACATACAAGCTCTGGGAGTGTAAAATTGACAGTACCTATTATACAGTCAACTCCGTTAGTAAATATAACCTAATAAGTATAATAAATTAAGTGAATCATATGAAAGATTAATTTCAGTTGGTGACTTAATTACTGATTGTAATTTTAATTCTGAAAGCTTTGCCTAATTTTTCCTAGTCTTAACCTTTTAATTACTTTTATTTAAAATCAGCTTATAACATCATCTTTTGCTGTAGCGTTTTGTAAACCATGAAATAGTAAAGAGCTCTGTTGATGTGTTTAGGGAAAAAGATGTATTCACAGATTTTATAGAGCCTGGGGATTAAAAGAGCTGCTCAGCCATCCTGTTATGTCTCTGGTGCATTGCAGCCCATTAACTTCCACCCACTTACCTCTCTCTCTATCCCAGTTAGTTCAATTAGTGCATTTTTATCCACAAGGGACTAAATGTTTTTGTGCCATAGAGTCTTACCTGTTTGAAAAAGCCAGTCTGACACCTTCCCTTTTTTACCTTTGTCCCTGGAAACAGATGTATTTAAGTTACTGTGGGAATTGTGCTTTTAGCATTTGCACAACAAAAATAAAGGAGAGATGGGCTAACCCTCTTTGTTACCGATGTCAAGGTGATGGTCTTGTCATGAGTATTTGACCAAAGACTTTCCACCCATCTATACCAGGTTGGATGAGGCCCTGAGCAACCTGATCTAGTTGGGAGTGTCCCTGTTTCTTGCAGGGGTGTTGGACTGGATGACCTCTGGGAGTCGATTCTAACCCTAATCATTCTATACTGAGGGGCCCCTTGACTCAGGAGGGGAATATATGGAGGACAGGCAAATCCTCCATAAGCACCTCTCTCTTAAGCACCTCATTTGACGCTCTATTTTTAAGATTCATTTTCTGGAATACAGATGTTCTTATCCCTGTGTCTATTAGCCAAGCACTATTTGTTTGAGTTTGTATTTCCAGTTCCCACCAAATGCTAGGTTACATTATTATTATTGACTTTTCTGTAGCAAGTCCTGGGATCAAGCCTACTTTTCACACTCTTAAGTAGCAAAAATATTGTCAGGGTCCTGATGGCAATAAAAGGTTCTAGGGGCCCTGACCACCCTCACCATCATGAAATTTCAAGAGCACTGGGACAAGCCCTGACAGCCAAGCGCCTTGCACTGCTGCCTGCATTATGGTGCTTAGCTATGAGCTCTCCAGCCCTTAGTGAGCAAGCCAATAATTCCTGCAACTAACACAAACATATATTCTGTCACCCTGATAGCCCCAATATTTAGACAGATAAATAGCAAAGTAAAATCTGGATAAAACACCAGCCAACATTACTTAGCTAGAATGTATTTACTTATGCCAGATAATTATTTTTCCACATTAACTTGTACTTTAAAGGACTTCATTTTCTTCTGCTTGCTTTACTTTTCATTGCTAAAACCTTGATATGGGCTACAAAGCAGGTTTCTTAATCTGAGGGCTTTGAGTTCTGAGAGATCACAGTAGCAAGGCTGAAGATCTTGCCTTGATTTAACTCTTTATATTAGGACTTTAAGGCTGAAGTTCACTAACATGGGTAGATTCACAAAGGACAGGAATCTTGTAAAATCCTTTAACCTGACAATAATGCAGATTTATATGGCACTTTTGTCAGAGGAATTTGAGAGCCACCATGCAAGGGAAGGCTAAACTAATTGGTTTGTTTAGCCTCCACAATGCTCCATATTAGGGATGATAAATGGCCAGAATGCCTAAGAGTTCTTTAAGGTCAGTGCAAGCACATATATTAGATTAAGGGACAGTTTGGTATGCTGTGATTTTGGTCTGGTTGTCTGCCAGGAAAAGCCTTTGGATCCAGTGATCTGCAGGTCTTTCCATTTCCTCTGTTTCTCAAATGGAACTATGGTTGTGAAATCAGCCACACAAACTAGGAATTCCACTGACTCCATAAATTTTGTTTATCACTTAGTGCATATTTTACTGTGATTAATTAGGTCAGTACTATTAAAACTTTAAAATTTTGAAATCCTTGATAAAGATAGAGCTATTGTTAATCTTGTGTGACTGTAGGAATGCACCCTCAGAAGTGAAGTGTTGCTGTTGAAAAACTTAATGATTGTACAGATTTCCATTACGATTTCTTACAGTTAACTGTTGCAGGCTTAGATATGAAGGGGTGATCTGCATTTTTCAGTTGCATTCAGAGTCTTTCAAGCTAAGGAGGCACTTTAATGGTGAATCCCTAGAGCCTGTAATTTGGCAAGCAGTTCCCTGGGAGTGGGAGAGGTATTTCGTGTGTTGAGAGGGTTGCTATAGAAAACATCCTTGTTTCTGCCCTGTGATATGGAAGGTGCTGCAGGAATTCTTAATGAGCTTGTTGCTGTAGGCCTGAAATGTAGTGGATATACTGGATTGAAATAAATTTTGAAGTCTTTCAGCTGTAATGCTTAAGTACTCTCAATCATGCTGGTCCAATCAGTTTATTTGGGTTAGATTACCTTATATTGTGACAATAATTTGTGTCTGTGCACTGAGATGGAATTATCTGTCTCCGCTAACTCAGATTGGGAAAAGATAAATTACTGTATGTGAGATCTGCAGAGCTCGTGATCAGAACTTCCGTACAGACATAATCAGCAGTGGTGTGACAGTCAACACCACGTTGGCCAGATGGCATAGTTACTAACCCAACTTACACTTTCATTGCTTTATTTCTGGACTTGATTACTCCTATACCAAAATGCTGGTCATGTAGAAGAATCTGTGCAGAGAATGTGAGTTATGCAGCACTGCTGTATGAATCAGTGCAAGCACTCTGCACGTCAGTTAAACCCCAGAGCCACATTTCAGCACAGCACACTATCACCATGACCAACAGCATAGAGCATGCAAAATTTCCTCTGTGTAACTTCTTGCTGTGACTTATCTGCCCCTTGCTACACTGCATGCCATAGTCACCTTTAAAGGCAAGGCATGTATGTAAATAATTTTTATTATAAACCACTACAGGGAAAATATCTATTAGTATGTAGCAACTTAACAAGTATATTAACTACTACTTGTTTCTTTTGATAGATGCCACTAAAGTAAAATAGCCTGGATTACTGAAGTGGTCTGTGGGACAGAATTTGCTACAATTTATGGGGACAGGGAGTGGTGGAATATATATTGTCTTTTTCTTTGCCAAAAATGTATTTTAAAATTGTTTGGATACAGCATAAGGATTTGTGACATCTTTAGCAGAAACCTGTTTGAAATATGAAAGTGAGAAAACAGGATGAACTGGAAGTGGAAAGGTTAATGCTAATAAGCAACAGGAGTTCATGTTTCAGAGAGTAGGAAAAATTTCCTTGGTTGTTAGGAAATTTTTCCCTGAGGGTGGTATGGTATCACCAAGTCTGGTCGTTTAGAGATTGTAAAGTGGGCTCTAAAAATCATGAGATTAATATAAATGATAAAGCTTGGCTTATTTTTATTTGCCTGCTCTGCTTTTAAGGTGGAATCTGTTTTGTGTTTTAAACCTTTCCTTTATTGCTGTGAGGGAATCACTAGTAATGATTTGTTTTGAAACAAAACAAAAAGCAGTGTTTGTGTTTAAATAACAAAGCTGAGACTTGGAAAAAAAAAACCACCAAACCACTCCTGCTATTGCAACACTCCTGATAAACTTTCAGGAATTGGCTCCTGTCTGTTTGAATGTCTTGCATAGCTCTCTAAGCAGGGTCCCCTCATGAAGGTAGCATTGGTTCACAAGTAAATGGACTTGTGTGGTCTGGGAAGAATCCCAGTGGGTTCATGGCTGTGCAGATCTGATGACTTACAACTTTTGGTATTCCACATGTCTTGCAAGGCCAGCTTATAGCTCCACTCTGATCCTTGGTATACAATAGGAAATCATTGGTAAATCATGGGTCTGGTCCAGCTTTGCTTGTTTGATGTACCTTGCTGTTCATTTGCCTCCTTTGAAGCATTTTAGTTTATCTCTAATTATTAGATTGTTGTTCTGGCTGAGCTATTTATGATTTTTTAAAATATAATTTTCCAAATTCAGATTCCCACTGAGAAGAATTAGTTAAGTTTTGCAAAGGAAAGTTTGAACTGCATTCACTGATTTGCAAAAGGGTTTTCAAGATTTCCAACCAAACCTCAAGCCCCGCTGGGATCTTCCATACTTTAAAAGCCTCAGAGCTTAGCTTCTTCCTATATGCCTCTTGTACTGCAGGTTCTCTGACAGCCTCTAATCCTTCCAGACTTCACAGCATGCTGTGAAAATTGCAATTTCCTTTTCTTCTTTGAAACAAATTCTTATCATTTCTTGCATATGGTATTACAGCTGACAATATGTAGTCCCAGGCTGAATACTAAGACTGTAATGCTGTTTTTTGAGTTGTGCTACACTATATAACAACTGGACTCTCAAGATAGGTGCCACCAAAAGCAAATCTCAATTAATTTACAAATGAGAGTCAGTTGGGACCATATTCTATGTTGACCACCAGCTGATTCACATTCTAACAAGCTATTGTTTTCATGATTTGAACTCTATTTTTCTTGAATCATTGGTTTCTCTAAGCCTCACTGAGTGCCATTTGCACTATTAATCATGAATGCTTTTCTTTTGCTTAACACATGTGTTTATGTAACTGCACAATTAGTTAAGAGAAAGGAGGGAATGTGACTTCCAGCTGAATTGGGAAAAGAAATTGTTGTCAGTTTGGGCAAACAGCTGCAGAGCAGGAATTCTGAAAAGCAAATGTAATGGCTGAGATAGCCAGGCAATGAAAGCTTTCTGTCAGATTGGATGATTACCACACCTTATTGGTATTTTTTGTGTTGGGTAAGAAAGGACAATCAGGCAATATCTAAAATGCCACTAGGTTGTATTCTGATTTGGCTTACCAGCATGTCTGGCTGTGGAATATATCTAATTTCTGTTCACATAAACAAGATCAGAATCAGCCCACTGTTTTCATTTAGAAGGTATTTGATGACTTCTGCATTACAGCATAAAGTTTTTCCTTGTTTATTGGAAGGAACTGTAGATTAGTACATCAGTTGATTTTAATCTTCGGCTATTTCAGTGTTGGTTTAGAATCATAGAATACTTTAGGTTGGAAAAGAGCTTTAAGAGCAACAAATCCAGCCATTAACCCAGCACTGCCAAGTCACCACTAAACCATGTCCCTAAGCACCACATCTACATGTCTTCTAAATACCCCCAGGGATGGGGACTCCACCACTTCCCTGGGCAGCCTGTTCCAGTGATTGACAACCCTTTCCGTGAAGACATTCTTCCTAGATGTTCAACCTAATCCTCCCCAGCACACCTTGAAGCCATTTCCCCTTGTCTTATCACTTGTTACTTGGGAGAAGAGACCAACATCCACCTGGCTGCACCCTCCTTTCAGGGAGTCACAGAGAGCAATAAGGCCTCCCCTCAGCCTCCTATGCTCCAGGCTGAACTACCCCAGCTGCTCCTCACCAGACTTGTGCTTCAGATCCTTCACCACTTCACTGCCCTTTTCTGGTCATGTTCCTGCACCTCAATGTCCTTCTTGTAGTGAGGGGCCCAAAACTGAACAGAGAACTGGAGGTGCGGCCTCACCTGTGCCAATACAGGGGGAGGATCACAGTCCAGGTCCTGCTGGGCACACTGTTTCTGAGACAAACCAGGATGTCACTGGCCTTCTGGGCCACTTGGACACACTGCTGGCTCTTCAGCTGGCTGTTGACCAACACCCCCAAGTCCTTTTCTGCCAAGCAGTTTTCCAGCCCTTCTTCCACAGGCCTGTAGTGTTGCCTGGGGCTGTTGTAACCCAATTGCAGGACCTGACACTTGGAAATGCTGAATTGCATACAGCTGACCTCAACCCACCTATCCAACCTGCCCAGACCCTCTGTAGAGCCTTCATGCTCTTCTGCCCAAATTGGTGCACTCAATCCCCTAGTTTCATATGAAAGAAAGATATAAAATCAGGTTGGAGTGGACCTTCAGAAATCTTTTGTGTATATTAGTGCAGGCTCAATTCTGCCTAATGGCATCTGACAAATGTGTGGCACTTTTAATAGTAATGTCTTAAAGCTCAACAGGATGGGTGCTGTTATCTCTTAAGCAGCTTGTCCCAGCATTGTCAGACTCACTTGTCAGACAGAGCCTGGTTGGTTAGTCAGTAGAGGATGGGGTCCTTAATCCCAGAGTGGTGGGCTTGTTCCCCACTTATAGTGCAATTATTAATTCTGAGATATGTCATCCAAGGTATGGGCATAATAGCAACGCCACATACCAATACCAGCTTATGGATGGGAATCAGGGAGTCAGTGAAGAATTGCCACTGGTGCACTCTTGAGGTAGTGATCAGCAGCTGTTGTTCTTCAACTCTGAGCAACCCCACAACAGAAGGGTCCTCCAAGAGACAGCACAAAGTAGACAACAGTTCATTTTATCCATCTCCAAGGCAGCTATGTCAAAAGCCCACTGGTTCCCTTTTGAAACCCTGAAAGACCCTCTCCAGAGGTGGTCTGTGCCCAGGATGCCCAGATCCTCTGGGCCAGTCACCATGGGGCGGTTTTGCCACTCGTTCCCAGGTAGACTCACTTCAGCTCCCAGTAGAGTCAACTGTTGGGATCCCCCCATCACTCCAGAAATCTAGTTGGGTTCTGACCCTTCCTGGCTCAAAGGCATTAGGCTTCCTTGTGCACTGGTGTCCACCAAAGCTGTGTACTCCTGTGGGTCTGATGTGGCAGAACACAGGATCCACGCAGTCCAGTAAACCTGGTTGTCCCTGGCCCCCAACCCCAGCTACAGGCACCATAGCTACCCAAACCCCAGCAATAGGCACTCACTTGCTGAAGAAAAAACCTCCAAGACTGCTCCTAACACCCCTTATGTCAAGGTTTGTAGCATCTCCAAACCTGAAACTCAGAAATAAACAGAGCTGGGAACAAGAAGAGAGATTTCCCACTTCAGCCAAGTGGGCAAGCAAGGACACATCCTTCCTGGAGGAAAGTCTCCTTTTCTGCAGCTGTGCTGCTTCATGGAAGCAGGGACCTTTTCATTCCTTGTGTGGATGTGCCTGCAGAGGGCCTTGAAGCTCATCACAGACTATGCCCTGATGCTGTCCTCCTGTTTGAAGAGAGTCTCCTGGAGGAGAACACCTCCCCAGAATAGGATTCTGGTGCATGAAAATACCTACAGAGCAACATACGTAGGTTAATGGCCAGCTGGAGATTTTCAAAGGACACAGAGTACCAAGGAGGCAGGGCTCATTCCCACCCAGAACCATGTGCCCTGCTTCATTTGGCAAAGACACAAAGGCTCTGAGGATGCTTTTGCCCTTTTGTGTTCTGTGTAGAAATGCAGCAGAGCAAAACACCCAGTGTATGTCTTGAAAACTATGTTAGTTTCTGTCAGTCAGTTTCTTACAGGCTGGATCAGTGGGAATGCTGCCTTTGTATGGCCAGAGTTGCTGGTGAAGGCATTTGGTGTAGTACCACATGTGTTAATGTTGGCTGGCATCACCTTTGTACTATAAATATCCCTGTTGGATAGTGGCACGGCATTAATTCCTGTATGTTTTCATGCCAATTTTACTTGGTTTTTTTCTAATCAAATATTTACAAACAATCCCGCAGTGCTCTCTGGCATCATGAGGTGGCTCTCTGAAGGAAACCATTAATTTTCTGCTGTCAGCATTGGATGATTAGATGCTTTGTGGAGGAAGAACTGATATGAAAGCACAGAAATGAAAACAGCAATACTCCTGCCAAGCACTGAAGCCTGTTGCTACATGTTGCTTTTATTCATCATCTGGTTTTAGTCATTTGTCTGAAGCGACACTAGTGAGGGAATCTTATCAAAGTACTATACAGACTGTGAAGCAGTGCTCAGGAGTACAGGAGCTTGCCTTCTTTGCTGTCTTCTCTCTGTGCCGCTGCTTCCAACACCAGAGGTCAGCTTTCTGCTGTTCATTTGAAGCCCTTTCTGCTCCAGCAATGGCATCTAGCCATTACAAAAGCAAGAAGATACGACCCTCCTCCAAGCCTTTCAAGAAGTGTTCAAGCTGAAATTCTTATTGGCTGAATGACCTTTATTGCGCTTCTCACAGAAGAGATAGTTTCTAGTTGCCCTTGTCTTCTCTCTTAGTGTTATGGTTATCCATTCATGGTTGAAATGGACTTCAGAGACAATGGATATGAGGACTCCTC
This sequence comes from Heliornis fulica, assembly GCA_013399135.1. Lineage (NCBI taxonomy): Eukaryota > Metazoa > Chordata > Aves > Gruiformes > Heliornithidae > Heliornis > Heliornis fulica. The sequence goes on from VXBZ01006375.1 coordinate 26,032, forward strand.
CATGATAGCCTGGGATTGCTTACCTCTTTCAGTGACTCCCCAAAGCTCCTTTCTGCCTTGACTGTCTGTGTCTTCCTGGATAAGATCAGGCAATGCTGCTTTCATTCTTACTGATGAAGAGGTCAAGCCAAGAGACCCACAGAAGGCAGCAAGTATCCAGAGTATTCAAAGAATACTCATCCAAAGTATTCATAGAATCGTAGAATCATCGAGGTTGGAAAAGACCTTCAAGATCATCAAGTCCGGCCATCAGCCCTACAGATCCCATAGGGTAGTCCTGGAATCAGAAAGCTTTATTCCAGCAATTCCCATAGAGGGTCAGTGACTCCTGAGGCATTTTTTTTCAGAGTGGTTATTCAACTTGAAATGCTTCTTTTCCAAACTTTAGGGTTTGGAGAGCCCTAACCATTTTCCACTTCTGCAAAGACCAGGAAGCTTACTAGACCAGTGAGCTGTCAGTCAGAAAGCTAGGTCACTGGGCAGCTTTGAAGAGCTAGCCTTCCCTAGATTTCATTCAAGAACTGCTAATTGTATAGATTTAGCAATATCTCCCTCAGTACTCTTAAGATGAAAATGCTATTTAAAATTATTTTTTTTTCAGCCAGCAAAAACAGGGTTGCTGGAGTTAGGACACAGAGGAAGAAGAAAAAGCAGAAGAGTGGAAGAGATCAGTATTCTTAGCAGAAGCCCGTTACTATATTTTTTGTGTGTCAGTCATTAAACCGGACTTGAAAACATTCTCCTATCTTGATGTACACAGTGAGAAAGTAAACTTCTAGCTAAGTCTGGAAAGGCAGTTGCAGAAGTGCATCTTAGGAGGCCTGACATGATATGCTGCATTCATTCACGTACTAGAGAGGAGCAGGAGCAGAAAGGTGCTACTTCTGTATATGATGCCAATGAGACTTTTACTGGAATGTTGGATCCAGATATTAATAGTTCAGTCTTCAAAATGGATGCTAAAATTGAAAAAAAGTTCGGAGGTGAGCCCAGTATGACTTATGTTTGGAAATTCTGCCAACATAGCTTATTAAGGAGAAGTTTAAATAGTGATTTGATTACTGTCCATTAGTTACGTGAAGGGAAAGAAAGGAGATATCTTACAAAACAGAACTCTTTCATCTTACTTTTTCATCTAGGACAGGATCTTGCAACTGAAGTAGAACTCAGAGATCTCTGAAAGCTGGAAATGAATTGAATTGTTAATGGTGGAGGTAATTAAGCATAGGAACAACTACAGGATTTATTCATCACAACTATCTCCTTTGTCCTTAGAATTTATAAATCTGCGTTGGGCTCATTCCATCATTAATTCTAGCAATATGTAAGTTACTTCATAAGCTCCTGAAGTTAGATAGCTTATCATTATTCCTAGGGCAGAATGGTACAAAGAAATTGTATAAGGCCTCATTAAAGACTTTGTCTTCAAAGACTTTTCCCTTTTGTCTTTTGTTCTGATGATGAGTGAGCATCAATTTTCAACAGAGCAGATCAGTAAAAACCTGAAGGAAATCTATCTAATTTAATGTTTTCATTAGACTTAAAACTTGTGAGATGCAAAAACTCTTCTTAGCTTACCTTTGGATTTTTGCTGCTGAAAAAAAAAACCCACATATTTTTGAGCATAGCTTTTTTCTATGCTGATCCCCACTTAGGGAACTCAATCACAGTTTTCAATTCTCCATTTCATGCTTGGTAATATTTGCTAGGCTGACAAACTGTCAGCATTTACACAGGAATATCTGGATGTTAACCTCCTCTGACTCGTGTTATGGTTACTTCAGGTTAATATTCTGTGAGGAATACAGTAAAATTTCTGACCATTGAAAATTAAGTGAAGCCCAAACTTTCAGTGTTTAGAAACTTCTAACACCAAAACAATGTAAAAATACTCTGCATGCTCTGTGGTGAAGGTCGGGTGTTTGTTTTTATTTTTTAAAATTATTCTGAGTGCTGCATGTTTTGTTGCTAAGGGTATAACTTTGCTGTAATATATGTAAGAGAGAATGAGTGAGTTTTAATATATTGTGGGATGAAGTCAGCTAGAGAAGGTGAGGAAAATATTCAAGGATGCTTAAATCTTTGTATCAGTGAGGAATCCAGGTGGTGAATCATGTAACTAGTTTTGAGTTCTGTCTTCAGCAGCTCCTCTACACTTCTGTTTTCCTGGCTATAAAATAAGGAGAATACAACTTTCCTGTGTGAAGAAAATGAAGCTTACTCTGTGCATAGGACTGAGTAATCTACACAACCTTAATTTTTCAACATTATCGCACTGGATTTAGATTTTTGCTAAATTTTAGCAAGTAACTGCTGTTGGAAAGAGTCTCACCAGCCATAAAAGAAAGACAGAAGTTATTGCTCCAAACTGCAAACTCATTCATCCTTAAGTTATTCTCATCAGATTCTTCCAGGCATAAGACCTGACTGGGATTCATTGGTGCTCTCTAGCTACTGGTGCCTAACGCAGTGGTTTCCAGGACTGTGTGAGAGATCTTTATAGAGGGACAGTTGCATAAGCATTTTTCTTATTTTTTTGAGAGTTCTTAAAAGAGAATCCAACACACAAGATGTTGACACTGTGGATGCCAGATTGTGAATTCCAAGGGTTTTGAAATTTGGAGATGTTTGGTTCAACCTTCCTGGGCACCTTGGTGCTCTGTGTCCAATACTTTTGTGTCTGAGCTGCAAGACTGTTCCCAGAAGAACAGGATCACCCCGTAAAAGCACTGGGAGCTGTTTTTCAGTTTGCAGCATGGTAACTATTTCCTCTCTGAATTGTCTGAGTTTTGCTGCATTCACTTTCCGAGGCGGTTTAGCTTTGCCTTGCTCAGGGCCAGATGTGGAGTGCAGTTCACATGCAGTGGGGGTGTCCAGGTGCCCTTTCTTCCCCACCTTGGCTCATACAGGGTAGGAAAGTGATCTGTGGAGCAGTACATACTTTTTAAATACTATGCAGTCCCAAGGTTTCTCCTTGGCTGCAAAGATGCTGGATGGAAGCCAAACTGCCCATCAGATCAGCAGCCTTGCTGGTGGGGACAGGAGATAATGGGGAGCTAAACTCCCCTTTAAGTCCCACAGTGAATCTGTGGTGTTGACCAGACTTATAGCTGGGGTTGATTTATGCAGTGGTTGGTCTCCCAGAGCCAGGAATCTACTAAGTTGGCTGCTGGTAGAGAAAGGTGAAAATTTCTTCTTCTGTGTATGAATATCTGTGGGAGGGAATTACAAAAACGGAGACAGACCCTTCTCAGTGGTATCAAGTGAAAGGGCAAAAGAAAATGGACGTGGACTGAGATTGTGAACTGGCTTTATTTGAGACTAACAAATAGAAAAGTTACTTTTGTTTTCATTCAGGTTGGGTTTGGGTGTTTTTTTAGAAAACTAATCATTTTTCTCTGAAATCTACTTTTAGTAGCTCTTAAAAACCACTTATACTAACCACTAATCATACATTTCACATATCTGCTTGAGATGCACAATATTTCATGTACTAAAAATAGAAGCAAGCAAAAAATAAAAGATCAAATTACAGTGAGAAGAACCGAATATGTGGTATATATTCCAGCCTTATACAAAGAGGAATGCTGAAAAGAATCTGTCCAGATTTAATAATCAGTAACTGGCTGCACAGGGGAATGGGAAGAGGACCCGGGATATGCTTAACCAGAAAATAATAGAGGCCTAGGCAGTATTCTAGAAAAAAATAATCACTGTTTAAATGATGTGTTTTAATACACTTCCTCAAGCATTTGAAGTTAACTACTGCTAAAAACGGTCTAGGAGCAGGTGTCTGAACTGTAATGGCTTCTCTTAATATACATGCCTGTGCAAAAATATCAGCATGTTGGCCTGTGTGTGCAACTCTGCTTCTTCTTTGCTCCTCAGTCAAATCTGGGTCTTCTGCCAAATGTCTTCAGAAAAGTTCTTAGAGATTCAGTATCATTTCTAAGTGCCTCCTTTGTGGTCTGGGCTGTACATGTCCATCTCATCAGTCATCTGACTGCTTTCAAGGGACTGCAGCACCATCATAAAACTCTTAGCGTTCCTGTCCTTTAATTATGAAATACATAAGCACCTCCTGCAGTGTGAGCATCGCCCTCAGAGCTCCTCAGGTTATCAATACTGAGATGCCAGCAGTCTCACTCGTTTCCTCTAAGAGCAAGCTGGTGTGATAATCCAAGGGCAGCACATTTGAAGATGTCCCTTTGCTGCACGATCCTGGGGATTTCTGACTGACGTGTGCCTCCTGGAACCCCGCACTTGGCCACTTGATGGCACTCTTAAATATTTAGTTGGTTGCAAATGTAACTGCCAGCTTTTTAGAACAGGGATAGAGGAAATAGAGCCTCAGGTATTAAAACAGTGAAACACTATCAAGATTGCAGCTTAAGCTGGCCAAAACAAGAACGGCAGGATCAAAAGTTCATCTGCTTTTCCGGCTGCTGCCATATGTGTAATGGGAGGATTAGCACTTGTCCAGCTGCCCAGCTCCAGAGTGCTCTGTGGAGACAAGTTCTTCCTCCTGGATGTGGGACCTGGGAAGTGTCCCCCTCTCCCTGGTTTCTGAGGTGCTGTGGGAGTGAGTTATACCAGACTGTTACTCTCTCTAGTTGAGAGTCAAACGTAAATGCTTTTCTGAAAACAACAGGAGTGTTGCTTCTGACATTATTGATATATGGATCTTTTATAGTCCCTATCAGTCACCCTTTTCCTTCATCTGTGATGTGCATCCTCAGAAACACAGTGAGCAGTACAGAGAGCAAGAATGGTCTTGGCACAGCAGGGTCTGGAATACAAATCTCCCGGTTGCTAGTCTTGTACCTTTGTTGTACAAAATAAAGATATGGACTCTCTCTCCCTTTTATTCTAGTGTCGTCAGAGTGTAAGTTACCATTGATTCCACACAGGCAGTTGCACAATTACTATTTGCACTGTAAAATCAAGCCTTTATGAAAATCTTATTTAAAGAAGAAAATTTTACAAAGAATTGTAGTGCCTGCTAGACCTATAATGCAAAACCCCTGTCTGATCGTAATGAAAAAAACCTCTGGTTTTGCCTACAGCATTGCAAACTCATCCCCATTGCATATTCTCTTTTTTGCAGTGCTAATGTGCTTGACTTTATGTGAACCAGGGGAGAGGTGAGCTGCAGGCCAGATCATCCTGCAGTTTTCAGGGAGCTGCTACATTTTTTAATCCCATTCTGCCCTGTTCTAGTCTGTCTCTGAGCCTTTGCTCTTGCATGTAATGATAAACAGCACATTGATCCAGGCATTTCCTAAACATCCTGGTTTTGTTGGCTCAGTTGACTGCTGTCTCCCTTGTATTACTTTGCTGGAGTGTATTTTAGAGTAAGATGCAAATGTACCTGACAGCACATTTTCTTAAACGTGGTTTGTATCTGCCCATCCATGTTTTTGAGATGTGTGTCTTGCTTCCGACATGTGCAGAGCCCACAGCAGTCACTAGGACTGTGACACAGCCCCAGGAACTGTATAAATTACAGCTTGCCTTGTCACCTGTCAATTCTGTATTTTTTAAAATTGTCTGAAAGACTTAGTAATTCTGGTTTTGCTCTTCTCCTGTCCAATCTTCTAGTTCAATGCTTCCTAAACAGACCCCCAGCTAATAACTTTAACTTGATCAGGAGTACCAGGAATTAATCCAGCAGCTAGTGAAAGGTGTAAAACATAATGTTAAACCTTACATTCAAACATCTGAATCAGCATAAAGCAAAGTGATCTACAACTTGTCTCCAGCTGCAGTGATGGACTCACTCAGAGATTATGGATCTTGCAGTTACAACACTGCTGACTGGAGGGTACATATTTCCCTGGGGTGAGAAGTGCCCATACTCACTGAGTTCATCCTAGCATAGGTGATCTCTGTGGGGGGTTCAAATTCTACTGACAACTGTCAGAAAATAAATGCTGGCAGAGTTATCATCTGAGACAGTGTCTCAGATGGTGTCCTGTTGGGATTTGTGGTGGCCCTGGAGCTAGGCATTGTCTTCATTGGTCCTTTGTATGGATGTATAAACTCACAGCAGATGAAATTTGTGACTGATGAAAAGGCAGGTGGAGTTGTAAATCATGCTGGGAAAAGGACTGTCGTACAGAGTTATTAATCTTGTGGTAAACTGGAATTATTCAAAACAAATGCATTTTAATGCAGCCAAATATACCATTATACCTCTCTACACAAGGAGGAGTGCTCTGTTTTTGAAGGCAGCAACTCGAAACAAGGAAGGCTTTTGTGGACAAGCAATATATTTAAGTTGTGTGGCTCTTGGCAAGGAGGGTGAACATGATCCTGGAGTGCAAACAGGGAATGCTGAGTGGCAGCAGAGATAATGATTTAAACATTGTGAGACTGATGCTGGAATATGTTTGGTTCTAGAGCCAACATTTTTCAAAGCATGCAGAAAAAATAGTAGATAGTTCAGTAAAGAGCTCAAAGTGGATTCAAGAGTTGGGTAAGATGTTTAAAGGCGAGGACAATATCAAGTTGAAATTTGGACTGCAAGTGAAATTTGTCTGGTCCTAGCAGAAGTCCTTGACATGTGATATCTTCCACACATTTGTGGAAAGTTTCTTAATATTCTACTCTTCTCCACATCTGTAGAGAACAGCTTTCTCTCTGCAGCTGTGAAGGCAGTGCCTTTGACTGGTATGCTAAAGCTCATGTTGGCTCCCAGCTTTTTGCTGAGCAAGCCTCTCTAGGCAGTGAAAATAAGTGGGATTTTTGAGTTCAGGCTTTGAAGGTTATCAAAAGCATCCTGAAAGGTAACTGGTGTTCAGTTTTCAAGCATCTTAATGAAGAGAAAGCACCAGATAGGGAAGAAGCCATTGAAAGAAGCTTCATTCAATCAAAATAGGCATAATAAGAATTAACAACAGCAAGCCAGATAAGTCAAATAAAGATTTGGGTGCAGCTTTTTAATCATTCAAAGCAATTAAATGTTGAAACTAACTATAAAATGAAACAGTGACTTCTCTTTCTTCTGAGAGCTTCAAGTAAAATATGCATATACTAGCCAAAAACAAGTTATCAGGCTCAAAACAGGATATACCAGTAACTTTTGTGAGCTGTGAAATAGAAGAGGCCAGCCTTTCTGGCTTGAGCTGCAAGGTAATGACTTCTCAAAACATTTTCTTTTCTGGGAAGGGACTGTTTTGAAAGTTCAGTGTTAGCGTTTTTGCTGCCCACAGTGAGGTTCATAGCCAGATCCATAGTGATCAGGGCTAGTATCAACACAGCAATACACTGGAGTACTTCTGGGCATTTTATGTAGTAGGAACAGGATGGGCATCAGTGATCCCATTCAAATTTCTGAGGAATCCTGGAATGGGGCCTCCTTGAGCAAAGCCCTGCAAAATCCCAGTTCTGTGCCCTATTTTTCCAGCTTGTTGTCGTGTCTTTGGCAGTCCCATCCACTGCCCTTTCTCATTCCTTTGGCTGTAAAACAGATCTGCCAATAGAATCTTAAAGCACTCTGAAGTGCTATAAAACTTCTAGTTATTATTATTAGTCCTCAAGAGCCTTTGAAAATACATTTGTCACATGCCCAAACGCTCTGAGCTCCTAGGAAAGATTTGCTCTTTCATAATTTTTGTGAACTGCTAGCATACATTTAAGCTCCAAGTGCCAGCCATTTCCTTTCTTACAGCACACCCGCTCTGCGACCGCAGCAAAGCGTGGAGTTCCCAGAGCTATTTAAATAAGCCAGGAGAGTCTTGCTGAAGCAGCGAAACCTTACCCAGCATGTTTCACAGTGGGTTAGATTAGCTTCTGCTCAGTGCCATGCTGCACAGGTTTCACTCACTGATAGAAAAAAAAGAAAAAAAAAAAAGCATAAGTATTAAGAATTCATTAATTTGTGACTTGCTCAGTCATCTCTCTGCCATGCAGACTGTAGCACAGGAAAATTCCTAGGGTGTACTGAGGGTTTTGTGGACCTGGATAATAATAATAACTTGCTGGGAGAGATTTGCTGGCCTGCAGATAATTTTTTTTTTTTGTCCTCTACATTTTAAATATATGAAAGGCAAGTAAACAGCTGAGCCATTTCTTTGGGTACCAAAATTTTTGTATTTGAAACTGATCTCTTCTCCCCAGACATCACCTAACTGAGTGTAAATCGCAGCCAGCCCCTTCCCTTGGCTTCATGGAAATCCAAACCTAAAGGATACAGCTGCAGCCAGCAAGCTCCTCAACACATGGGCCCATCTAGGAAAGGAGAGTGATGTTCTTGTGCTGCTGTGATGCTCAGAAACAAGCAGCCGTCTATAACTGTGCTCCTCCATCTTGCTTCCCAGTTTAGATAGGGTCTTGGGGGAGAAAGGACAGATTTTAATCAGCAGTAGTTCCTTTTCACATAGTGATTTCTTGGTCCAAGCCACTTCCCAGAAGCAGCTGGTGGACTTGATTTATAGAAAGCCATGTATCACAGGATCTAAGATGTGAAGCTCCAGTGTTTGGGTTTTAATTCCTCCAAAGAGAAGGTAATTTGCCAGTTTACCATACAAGAAATGTAGCACTGCTTTCTTGTGTAATACTACTTTCTATTTTGACCCATGACCATGGAGGGTCCCCACATTGAGGTTTACTATGTCAATACGGGATCTGACCCAAATATTATAGATTCCAAAATTAGGGTACTGTTTGAGTTGAACATACTGGTTCACCCAATAAGCTTTTTGGAGGAAATAGAGGAAACCCATGCATGTCTCATGGGTTTTTTTTTTGTGAATCAAAACAGAAATATGCAAATTAAAAATAAAAAAAAGCAACCAGCAAACAAAATATTTTGATCTGATATTGAACATTTGCTGTTTATTTAAAATTCAGCTAAGGAAAAACATAAACGAAAAATCCCTTAAATGGACCTGTAGTTAAGTCTCAAAACAGAAGATTTAGATTCATATAATTGTAGGGGTTGGAAGGGACCTCCACAGATCATCGAGTCCACTCCCCCTGCCAAAGCAGGTTCCCTACAGCAGGTTGCACAGGTCACCATCCAGATGTGTCTTGAATGTCTCCAGAGAAGTAGACTCCACAAGCCCCCTGAGCAGCCTGTCCCAGTGTTTCGTCACCCTCACCATGAAGAAGTTCTTTCACACATCGGTGTGGAACCTCCTGTTGTCCAACTTGTGACCATTGACCCTTGTCCTGTCCTCACAGGCCACTGAGAAGATGCTGGCCATCTCCCTTTGTCTCCCACACTTGAGCTATTTATAAACATTGATGAGATCCCCTCTGAGTCTTCTC
>VXBZ01006375.1:35724-55114 GCA_013399135.1 Heliornis fulica
TTTCTCAGCTTTGTTATCAGGATGTCGTGGGAGACAGTATCAAAAGCCTTGCAGAAATGAAGGTTGATGACATCCACTGCTCTCCTTCCATCTCTCCAGCTGGTGATGACATCATAGAAGGCCATAAGGTTGGTTGAGCACTATTTCCCCTTGGTGAATCCATCCTGACTACTCCTCATAATTCTTGTCTTTTGATTGCTTGGAAATGTCATCCAGAACAAGCTGTTCCATCACCTTCCCAGGGACAGAGGTGAGACTGACCAGCCTGTAATTAACCAGATCCTCCTTCTTGCCCTTTGTGAAGACTGAAGTGACATTGGCCAACCTCCAGTGTTCAGGCACCTCTCCTGTTCTCCAAGACCTGTCAAAGATGATAGAGAGCAGCTCATCCATCACCTCTGCCAGCACCCTCAGCATATGTGGATGCATCCCATCAGGGCTCATGGATTTGTGCATATTGATCCCAGCTAGACACTCCCAGACCACCTCCTCCTCAACCAGAGGGAAGTTATCCATTCCCAGAACCATCTTTCTTTCTTCCAGGGTCCAGAAGACCCAAGAGGGTGTCTTTGAAGTGAAGACTGAAGCAAAGAAGGCATTCAGTATCTCCACTTTCTCATCAACCCCGTTACCAGGAAACCCCCCTTGTTCAGCAGGGAACCCACATTATCCTTAGTCTTCCTCTTGCTCTTCATATACTTTAAAAACCCTTCTTATTATCCTTTATGTTCTTTGCCAACTTCATTTCCAGGTGGGCTTTAGCCTTCCTCGTCGCATCCCTGCAGGCCCTGACAACATCCCCATATTCTTCCCAAGATGTTTTTCAGATTTTTGTTTTGCATTAATGATTTGGTGACAACAATCATACTCTGAGGAATTTTGTTACCATTAAATCAGTACTTTTCTGAAAAAAAGTTTGGGTTGAAGATCACCAGCTTTAAACATAAATGCGAATGAGCATTTTAGACAGTGGTTATAGTTGGTTTGAAACATATCTCTTACTGTGATGATTTCCATGTTGAGACCAGTGTGATCACATTATCTGCATCTTTTGTTAGCAAAACTTGTCTTCTCACACTTGTTATGTATCTTCCTCTGAAATTTGACCTCCACTCAGGTCAACACTGGGGATCTCATGACATGCAAACTCTTTCTCATTAGAGTCCTTTCACTCTCCTCCTCTTGCTGTGTCCTCTTGTGATGTAGAACAACCCCTGCTGGTATTGTCAGAATAACTGTCTGGTATCTGTATTATGTCCAGACCTTGTATCTCAGAAAAAGAACCAGTTTACACTTTCTGGGTCTGCATGGGGCAGATACTCCCTGCTCTTCCAGTGCATGCTGGTGCATCCTTGTGAAGCAGAGCAGCCGTCTCAGATCTGAAGCCGCTGCGTTCACCTCCAGCAGTGGCACAGCCATTGTCAGCTCTTGGGTCTGCACCTTTGGTTTTCATCTGTGCTCTGTGATCTTCTAAGATTGTTTTGGTAAGCTACCTGCATCTTGAGAGACTGTCTGCACAGGATTTGGTGCACGCTGCAGTGCTCTGCTAGTTTTTACTGAAAATCACAGAGTTTTCTCTTGAAAAGGCCGTGCTTCAAAGCTGTGCCACAGATACGCTGCTGTGGGAGTGTGCTGTCACCGCCATTCTGGAACACTGAACATCACTAATGAAATAAGACCTTTTTTTTTATTTTTTCATTTATTAAAGAACATCATGTTATGTCACAGTTTGGTACTGTGGGTGAGAGTTCACCCTTTGCTGGAATGGATTTATATCCCTACTCTCAGAAGGTTATTGTTTTAATGGGATTTACGTGCGTCCCTCACTGTTAATTGTGGATTATTCCATCCCTTTCCCTTTCATCAGAAATAGATGGCACTTGAGCAACCATATTATCCAGACTTACCTGCAGTATTCGCACATCTCTGATTTAAACCATAGATATGGTTTAAATCAGAGATGTGTGACTACTGCAGGTATTTCTACTCATTGTCTCCTTTATGTTACGAAATATCTATGATATTTCATAACATAAAGGAGACAATGAGTAGAATTAAACTCTCGGATTAAGATGGGTTTAACAGTCAGTCAGTAGAGGGCTGGTTGTTACAGTCAGTGGAACTTGGAGACCAAATATAGGGAGCTTCTTTGAAGTGAGTCTTCTACACTCAGTGAAGGGGATTGATTGATCTCTACTAATAGAAGCAGGTGCTTGAACAGACAGACAGACATATGTAGACCTGCATTTGGGTGTCTTAATCTGCAAAGTGTATCCCGTGTTTCACTCTGCCACAGCTTCTACCCAAGCCCTGTTTTTTCTTCTACCAGGCTAACTTCCAGGTGGACTTGCTGAAGCTGGTGTGTTATTTTACCCAATAAAGGCTTACTCTGTCATCTCTAGTTGAGGAATGTGGCTAGTCTATGTACTGCTAGATCAGCAGAGAAAGAAGAACATCTAAAACCCAATTCAGGTCTTTGGTGTCTGAAGCACCCTCTGAAGAGGTGTGTCATCTGCAGTTGATGGAGGGAGCATGGGGAACGTGTCTCAGTTCAGTGCCAACAGATAGAAAATTAATGTGCAGTTTTTGGAAACACACCTGGAAGGTCAGCACAGTCCAGGAGAAGTAAGAATGTGAAACAGGTTGAGTTCAAAGGCTGTCTAAATTATTTGACTTCATAGTCCATTCTGCTGTGAGACAGTCCTGGTAGGTCATCTACACAGGCTTCTCAAGTATTTTTGCTCCTATGGAGAGGGGGCATTTATCCATGTCACAGTTGGACTCAATTTAATGTTCAATGACATTACTTGGCTAAGAACTTCTGCACCTAAGACAGAGTTTCCTCACCTGTGATGGTGTAACACAGGGCACAAGTACAGATTTGGAGAGCAGCCCTGCAGAAAGGTCTGGGCATGCTGCTCAGTAGCAGGCTCAGTATGAACCCTGCCAGCCAAGAGGTCAAACACCATCCTGGGGGGTGGGGGGCATCAAACTTTACCAGAAAGAGCTGGTCAAGAAAGGGGATTATCCTGCTGTATTCAGGGTTGGTGTGGGCTCACCTTGAGTGTTGTGCAGTTCTGGGACCCACCATGTAAGAAGGGTGTGAAGGTACTTGGATATGTCCAGATGAGGATAAGAAAACTGGTGAGAGGAATGGAAGGCACATCCTGTGAGGAGCAGCTGAGAGCTCTGGGTTTGTGTAGTGTGGAGAAAAGGAGGTGGGGGCAGGGGTGCGACCTTATTGCTCTCTGCAGCTCCCTGAGGAGAGGAAGTGCAGCAGGAGGTGCTGAGCTCTTCTCCCTGGGATCCAGTGATAAGGATGTACAGGAATGGTTCAAAGCTGCATTTGAGGACGTTCAGGCTGGACATTAGGAAGCATTTCTTTATCAAGAGGGTGGTCAGACACTGGAACAGGCTCCAGAGAGATGTGGTGGATGCTAGAAGTCTAAGAATAAGTTTCCCCTCTTCCAAAAAATACGTTAAAATATTATTTGGGTTCAGACATTTAGAATAATGCCAGTATTGGAATCTCACCTTTCTGCAAATTAAGGAAGCTGTTTCTCCTGCCTAGTCCCAAAGTTCAGAGAGACTTGTGAAAATAGAATACAAAGCACCAGAATAGTTGTTCTGATCTATGAGTTTCTTTACTAGTTCTTTGGATGTTCTCAGTGTGACTCTGATAAATCTGAGGTAAGAAATGTCTATATCTGCAGCTGATTTCGGATCAGCTGGCCTCTAAGGAGGATTCTCTGAAGTTAGTGTTATCACTGGGGTACACATTTACCAAGTCCTTATCCTGCAGCCTGGTCAAAGTGTTAGGAAATGTAGGAAACACTTTTAAAAGGAGGTGACTGTTCTGGAAGTAGGATGTATAATGGATACTTAAGGCACAGAAAACAGTAAATTTGTTTCCTGTATACAGTGTGCCTGAAGACATTTGAAAGTAAGAAAAAACTCTTGGACAGATGGTTAGGATAGTCTCAGAGAGAGCATTGTTTTCACAGATTAGGAAAGCTACTACTTTACTTCTGGAAAGCTTATCTACATCAACAGCTTTTCCTCCCCTGTAGAAGAATTTGGAAAATGCTTTTTCAAATGATCAAAAAACCTGAGAATTGCAAAAACAGTCAGGACATGATTAAAAAATATATATCCACAAAATAAAGATGGTCCTATTGAAAACAGGGAGAGCTAATTTCAGGCAGTATACAGGAAAGGTGAAAGTATATAGAAAAGAAAGTGGAAAGTTTGGCAAAAGAAAAACTATACCAGGCAGGCAGGAGGTGTTGGGCATAAGCAGAAAGTAAAGCTATAGTGGCTTGTGCATTGTACAATTTTATGTAATGGCAGTGGATATGATGCTTTACAGATACTAAAATGAAATGCTTTTCTTTGAAGCAGCAATGGAGGCTGAAATACCAAATGTTGCCATTACATAAATTGAAATGCCTCTTTCCTTGGTTCAGCCTGCATGTCTGCAATGCTAATGAAATCCTAACCCAATAGAAAAAGTGTCCACAAGGTTCTTTTGTCCTCCACACTTGTTCTCCAAGGCTTCTCAAGTCTCTCTCATGGTGGGGGAGAGGGGGAGGAGGGGGGAAGGGGAGAAAGGAAAAACTAGTTTTTATGAATAAGCAAAACTTGTGAATATGCAAAACATTGATACATCATTCCTGTGTCCTGGGGATGATATATCAATGGAGGAAAGAATGTTTATTTGTAGGCCCACCTTTTTGGTCCTGTGACCATATGTGATGTCCTTCCTGTATGACTTTGCACTCAGGTGGGTTATAGGCATAGGTGAGTGCTGCTAATTTCTGTTTCAATAGATAGTAGAGGATCTTGTCAATTGATTTCACAGCAAAACTGTTACTTTTTTTTAGATAACTTCATGAAGCAGGGACAGGGCATGCTCGTGCTCTACACATTGAAGAACCCCTCCTTCCCAGAATATATCTTCAACAGTGAGAGTGGCATCATGTGCTTGGACTTCCATAATGACTACCCCTACCTGGTGGCAGTGGGTTTCTATGATGGCAATGTGGCCGTTTACAATCTGAAGAAAGCAACCACCCAGCCCAGCTACAAGAGTAATCCTAAGTCTGGAAAGCACATGGAGCCAGTGTGGCAGGTAACATTGCTTTTCCTTTCCTCTGACTGGGCTTTCAATAGGGCTGAGTTTGGTGCATAGCAGGGAAAGTATGCATGGAGAAAAGTACTGGTTTAATACATACACTAGCAATTGTTTAATGTTGTATTTCAAGCTAATTCTGAAGTACCCAGAAAGGCATAGAAATTGCATGACTCCTTGGTCCTCAACATAAACTAAACATGAGCAAAGGTTTACTGTAAACAACTGTTTCTACTTATTTTTCATTATTATAAAATACTCTGTTTGAGGTGGTGCTAATGGCCTCTATATATACCACCATGCAATGCTTTTTATGTTTCAAGTACAGAATCATAGGGCAGTAGGTGATCAGCAGTCTGTAAAAAGTGTATATCAGCCCTAAGAGAGAGCTCTCTTGGGCACAATAAACCCTGGGTCAACTGCCTGTGGAATTAGCTGCCACTGGGATTCAAGACACACTGCCTTGTAGTTGACCTTGAAGCATTCTGGTGAGTTAAGAGTTGTGACGTGCAGGTAATGTTCTTAAAGTAATTCCACTCTGGCATCTGTCATAAAGAGTCACCAGATGGATAATATTCTGAAGAACTGGAGTGAATATGTTGCTGCATTCTGCTAAGTGTATAGTTATGTCTGCAATGTAATCTATGTTAAGACTGGAAGGTATATGCACTTCAGATCTCATTTACAGCAGAAAGAGAGTGGCAGCATTGTCCTACTTTGGGCCAGGGTAGAGTTAACTTTCCTCCCAGCAGGCGGTGCCATGCCGTGTTTGGGAGCCAGGAGGAGAGCAGTGCTGGTAACACCCCCGTGTTTTAGTTGTTGCCAAGCAGTCGAGGACTTCTCAGTTGTTCATGTTGCCCTGCTAACGAGAAGGCGGGGGGGCACCCAGGAAGCTGTGAGGGGACACAACCAGGACAGGTGACCCAAACTGGCCAAAGGGCCTATTCCATATCAACTAAGTCATGCTCAGCCTAAAGGGGGCTGTAGGAGGAAGAGGACATGGCTCCAGGACACGTGGTTTTGAGGACAGTGTGGTTCTGGGACAGCTCTGAGCTGTATGGCCTGAGTTGTGTGGTTCAGTGAGGAATTGTATCCTGTGTCACCAGTTCTGTATATTTTGCTATAAAGTCCTGTTACTGTTATCTCTCTCTCTGCTGTCCCAGTAACTGTCCTTATCCCAACCCAAGAGGTTTGTGTTTACGGTTTTCTCTTATGTCCCTAACCCCCTCCCCCCAGTTTAGAGAGAGGGGCTGCATGGTGTTTTGGTCTCAGCTGGGGTGACGCCATGACAAGCATGTATTTCAGAGTGGTCTGTATGAGCCTGTTGAGGTTCAGAGAGGTGTATTTGGTGTGCTAGCCTGGGCTGGAGGTGTTGCCTCTGTCCACTATTGCTGTCACCTGATTTCAGCTGTCTAATGCAGTCATAGCTCTACACGCACTGACAATGTTCCTTGTACGCATGGATTGTCCCCCAGCCGTAGCTCCTTGTTATTGTATTTTCCAATAAAAGTCCAAGAAATCAAGGGTTTCTGATGGGACTGTAGATGAATGTGGAATATGCCAAGAGCAAGACTGTTGCTTGCTATAAACAGAGGTTATGCAAATGTAACATTTCAGAGAAGACCTGAATTTTATATTTGCTGCTTGTCTGTCCAAACCTTTTCCTCTAGCAAACATTTTTAGCCCTTCCTACAGGTTAACACAGTACCCCTGCCATGGTTGTTGTGATAATACAAGTCAGGCACACACACACACACACACACACACACACACACACACAGGCATGGATGCAGAGAACTCCAAATTTCTGCCATTACCATTCAGGCTTCTGGTAGAAATGCCCAACAAAAGAGTAAGTCCTACGTGCAGCTTTTTGTGGCCTTGCTGCAGCAGGCTGAAGGAGGTCAACAGTTATTACTACACACTACAGACACCAGAATTTCAGATCACTTGTGCCCTATATATCATAGGAAGGACTAAAGACAGACATATGCTTCAAGGGTGTTAGTAGCGGCCTCAACCCTACAGATCACAAGCAGAAGCAGTTTGCATGGGGTTTTCAGAGAAAGGTTTCTGTGTACTACTTGTTACCGATGTGTCTCAGAGGTGAAAATAATCATTGGGCATTCTAGGGAGATAGGTCTGAAAAGGAGAGAAACTACCTCAAGGACATGGATAGATGTAGGTATGAGTAGCCCCTAGTTCATGCTTTTTTGTTTTAACTCTGAAGTTTGAGTGCTGAGAATCATTATTCTTAGGTTTTTCTCCAATAAAATACCAATCTTTTTAGTAAACTTTATAGTTTTTTACTTTCTATAAAACCAATGAGCAAGGGTGTTTAATAAGGTGATTGCACACCAGTCAGGAGAGTTCATACTTCTGTTGAAAGACCTGATCTGTAGGCATTTGTCACTATCAGCCTAAAGATTTGGAAGGGTTTTTCTCTGTTTGATGGGAGGAAAAGCTGTGTGAAGGATTGTTAGGTTGAGAAACTGGTTTGCTATTCCTCACTCAGCATTAAATTGTTCTAGCAGGTGATGCTTTGTTTCTCCTATTTATTTCAAAGATGTTCTCCCCCACCAAATCCCCAACTAGAATGAAGCCTTGTCTTTGTCTAGAGCACCCAATGCAGTCCTGACTTTTGTAGAGACTGCAAGTCCATGACTTTGAAGACCAATTAGAAAAAGTAACCAAGTTCTCCCGAACAATTAGGAGCCTTTGTTCTCTGGACTCCTTCCTTTTGAAACAATACACTCCTTTCACAATGGAAGCAAAATGAGAAGTGAGTAAAGCAGCCTGACAGTTCTTTTTTTGTACTATTTCATCTTCAGTGACTTAGTAATATCTCAGTAAGTTTGCGTAAGACAAAGCTGATGTAACATAGCCCATTATTAAGAGAAAAATAGAATAATGAGAATTTTCTAATTGTTAACTAAGAATGAGTTTTTCTGCCTGATACTGCTTCCCATGTTTTTAAAGAGCATAGGCATGGCTTCGTATGGGTTTGGGAGTTATCTTCCATGTATTAAGTGCTACAGCACTGTAAATAATGGAAAATTCTGGTTTGTTTCAAATTACACGTTTCTGATTCCTTACTACCAAGTGATTAAGATCAAAGCTAGAAAAGAATAAACACATACATAGACGTGAATGTATATGCATGTAATGCAATGTAACTAATACCCCACTGGAATCTTAAGTGTTATAGGGGCTAGAAAGAATCTCCCAAGCCTCTGCCTTTGGCTGTGAACACCAACTTTAAAGGAGTAAGCTCCTGGAAACTGGGTCAAAACTGTCATGTTCTGCTGGTCAAAAGCCTTTGTGGGGTTAAGCTAAACCACACTCTAATCAAAATAATGCTCCAAATAGGCAGCATAATAGTCACACTCCCATCATCTCCCATAGTGAGGGCTCCCAGAATGCAAGTTCCTGGACAGGATCATCTATATGATACCCTGGGCAGCTCAGTCACGGGGCTTGGCTCTGGTTGTTAATGAAGGTGGCCAAAGTAGGATAACTGACCAGACTTTGGCACACAGAGCAGTCTTCTCTGGGAAGAAGTGACAGTGCTGGGATGGGGCTTTCAACAAAGAGACTCTTTCTTTGCCAGCCTTTGAGCTTTGTTCTTACTTTCTCCCTTCCTTTCAATAGATGATGATTTGGGTTTATTTACAGCTGAGAAGAGTGCACTTTTTTCTTACCTTTAGTCCCTGGGATATACTAAATATTTTAGGTTTGAAGCATTTGGAAGCAGGAGCAGTTCAGAAACAGGGATTGATAACTGAAACTATCTGCTGTGTCAACGTTTGTTTCAGCTGTTAAATCTCCATCCTAAAACACATCTTATTCAACAGATTTGTTTCCACTTGGTGCTTCTAGTTCACTTTCACATCAAACCAAAAGGCTGTTATTTGTGCTTGCTTCTGGGTCGAATACAGAGACAATAAGGCTGCAGAGGGTTGGAAATATTTTCTTTCTACTTGCTCACCATCAAAATTATTGACTAAATTCCCGCTGCAGAGTGTTGAACCTAAGATCTGCAAAGGGAACATATCTCATGGATGTGCTTAGTGCAAATCTCAGCTGTGGCCAGCTTGCCCATATAGATAATGTGGTTTGGAATTGCTATGGAGAAATCACTGGTTAGAAAAGCAACTTTGTTCACTGTTAATTTAACGAGGCTGATCTGGCCTCCCTAAGGAGCTGATACTATGGAGCCTCGATGGCATTCAGAAAGAATTCTTTTCTGCCTTATATTCATGCATGGGAGTAGAAAGGCTGGCTACAGCTTGCTAATTCTTCATCAAATGCCATTCCAGTTAAATGTGATGCTTGTGGTTAGGACAAAAAGGACAAAGCAGCACAGTAATAGACTGTAAACTGCCAAAAGAAAGTAGAGGAACCCTCAGCTTGCACAGTAGTTTCCCAATAGAACTTGTGGAAGCCGTCTCAAATGTAAACCAGATAAAACACACCTGAGACTGAACACACTGGAGTTTGCTGTGCAATCGTGTGATCCCTTCCCCACTTCTACTCTGTATGTTCTAATCTAAGTGTTCACATAAGTCTGCAGCAAAACTCAGAAGTTCATGAAGCCACCCCAAACTCACTGAGGTCTTTGTCTGCTGATGGAAGTAAACGAGTTCAGTTACAGAATCCCTTTAAAGTCAGCATGACCTGCTGTTCTCCACCCCCCTCCATGCTGCCGGGCACAGCTCCACAGAAAAAAAAAAAAAAGGAGGAAAAAAAAAGGAGAAAAAAAAAAGAGACCTTTCCAGGAAGCCGATTGTATTCACTGCACTTAGGAGACGAAAAAGCATTTTGTTGATAATCCACTGTCACACCAGCACATTGTTTTGTTTCTGATGACAGGCAGTCTCCTAAATCTGTCATCTGCAGTCTGACAAACAGATTTTGCAGCTTTCATTGCCTCTGAGATGTTACTGCTTCACATAATATTTTGTTCCTTTGGCTTCAGGCAAACAAAGAGTTTGATGCAAAGGAAATAAAAGAAAAAGAAAAGACAGAAGGTTGCTATCAAGGTCAGAATGAAGATCAGCTGTCTCAGAACAGGCTCAATATCCTTCCTGTTGCCTCCACTGCTAAGGAGTGCAAAGTAGGTGTTTGCTGGAGGTAGTTCAGTGAAAAAAAACTCATTGAACTCTTTAAGGGTACTATTAGGGCACAACTGTAGAGGAGAAACAGAAAACTGGAGAAGAAAGAAGAGCAACAGAGATCTGAAAGCAAGAAGACTGGACCCAAGATAGGGATGAGAAGCAACAGGATGTGAGCTGGCAAGTGGGAGAATGTAGCCTGAAGGGCTAACAGAGCAGAAACCTGATGGTGAGGATCATTTGGCAATGCAAGCAAACTGTGTCTCTTATACGATGCAAGTGCAATGTCTGTACAGAGGACCTTCCTCTCCAGTCCTAGCTTTCCACTACTTTTTTCTTGCTACCCATACTGCCTTGCATACCCAGCACAATGCAAACCAAGCCAAGAGTCTAATTAACCTCTGAGATCCCAGGAGAAAAGGAGGCCACTGTGTCCCCACCAGAGAGGTCACTTCAGTCATTCAGCACATGCACAGAAGTACAAAGGAGTGGGAGGGGTATCCATGGGCCACCCAGGGTGCATTTGGGGTCCAGTGACCTCAATCTGTCAGAAGCTTCCTTGTTGGAGCAGTCCTTAGGTGCAGTCCTAAACTGAACTCTGTGTGCAATAAGAGGGTGTTGAAGGAGTAGTTGAGGACATGGTGAAGCAGTGGCACAGGTTGCCCAGAGAGGCTGTGGCTGCCCCCTCCCTGGCAGTGTTCAAGGCCAGGTTGGATGGGGCTTTGGGCAACCTGGTCTGGTGGAGGGTGTCCCTGCATGTGGCAGGGGATTGGGACGAGATGGGCTTTGAGGTCCCTTCCAACCCAACCAGTGTATGGTTCCATGATTCTCTGACCTGTCGCTGCAGTCCTCACTGCAGCACTTAGTGGCCGACAAATACCTGTCATGTGCCTGTTGCCTTGGATGGAAGTGTGGGTAGGCAGGGCTGCTCTTGGGAGGGATTGACATATGCTTGCTGTGGAAAACAGGCAAGATCAGCAGCTTTCTGGTTGTCCTTGCTCACTGGGAGAGCTCTCTGCAGTCGCAACCATGCTGGAGGAATTCCTATCTCACACACAGTCAAGTTTCATCATTTTTTGGAAAAGCTCTGCTGAGCCACATAAAGTCATCCGGAAGCTCTGGGCTCATTTAGGCATGGTGGAGGTGGCAGAAAGGGCAAGATCCTGCTGTGGCAGAAATGCTAGATAAAATCTTTTGCAGCATTTTAGCACCTTGTCAAAACCTTTTGGTCAGTTTTTGAGCCACTTTAGGGGTTAGGCAAGGTAAGTGTCTAAATGCTTCTTCCTAAATATCTTTGACAATAATGAACAAAATCCATGATCTTTTAACTTCAGTGTTATATTTTTTGAGATGGTATCAGGCTGTACTTTCTGGAGATTTAGTTTCTGTAGCTGGTTATTTTTAAATTGTGCCTTGGGTATGGATTCTTGTGGGTTAGAAATTCTCTTGCAAAGCTTCTCTTGCAGATCATTTAACGTTTGTCTAAAAAGGAGTTTTTTTCTACTTTGATGCAGCTTTTCCCTCTGTACTTCATACAGATACTGAACTTGCTTTCTGCCTTCTGCTGTCACTGCTGCTTGCTAAATAGCTTCTCCACCAGTGCTGTATTGTTCTTCTCCATCCTCTTATTTAAGATCCAAACCATCTTATTGTGTGTTTTGAGGTTGGTTTGGGGTTTGTTTTTTTGTTGTTGGGTTGTGGGGTTTTTGTCTAGTGTCTGCAAGCAAAGTAAAAGTCATTTTTTTTGCCTGTTAGTTGTACTGGTGGTACTTTGTCGAGAAAACTTTGCTTACAAAATGTAAAAATCTCTGAAGGTCTCAGCATGCTGGAAAACATTAGCCTGCAGTTTAAAAGGGTACAGACATTGCAATGTGTTTTTTTGGTTGCTTGAATCTTTGAATCCTGTTCTACTGTTTATAGCACCCACAAAAGTTAACTAAGTATTTAATAGGAATCAGGAAACTATGTTGAATCTTAGTAAAAAAAAAATTCTTTGCTCTCTTACAAATGCTGAGTCTTCAAAATAGCTGTAGAAAGCGTATGGACCAGGTGGGCCTTAATGGCACTGATGCAGCCTGTGAAACAAGAGTGCTTCTCTCAAGAGGATGCAATAGAGGAAAGTGATAAGGGCAGAGCTAGAGGCAAGCTGGGCAGGGATGGTGCAAGCAAAGTCACACAGATCTATAGTGAGATGAGAGGAGCTGGGGCTGGTCATGGATCCCACCCTTCTCCCACCCCTGGTGCTCTAGTGATCTACCACATCTTAGTGTGGTACCTGGGACCCTCAGCACTCAGCGGACCCTGGGCCTGTCTCTCCCTGTCCCTGCTGCAAGCCTGCTCAGTCCTGTGATGATGGAAACCTTCTGTCAGGCACATTACAGATGCTGTCTCTGATTTAGCAGCATCAGACAGCTTGGGGATTTGGATGCAAGCCTGCCTGCCGTGCATGCCTGCTTTCCCTGTGCATGGAGCAGAGAACTTCATATTTTGTCTGTAAATTGGAAATCTTGTTCAATGAGCACAGTCAGAATTGAAACCAAGAGCTGTGAATTGCAATTGGTTAAATACCCCTGAGCTTTGCTGGCCTCTGGCACCCACTGCACAGCTGCATGCTGAGTGTGACATGGAACATGGCCACTGACGGGACAAACAGGTGAGAGTCTAACGTCTGCTTCCTCACTCCCCGCCTGCTAACATACCAGCCTAATAAATGCAGTGGGAAGTGCTGTGAGAGGAATAAGCAAACAGATTCCTAGTAAAACACTGCACAAATCAGAGCATCCGAGTCCCAGCAGGAGGAAAAAAAACTGAAAGTAAGGCCAGCCGTATCCAGTGCTATTTATAACTGAGCTCTGCTTCCTCCAGATAAATCAGAGACTCTGAAGCACGAGTGGTGCACAAGGCCCAGGCTGGCCCTTTGCCCTGCAACAGTGTCTCTCCCACAGCTGTCCTTTTTGCTCAAGTTGGTGCTGAGTCCCTCCCTGTATCACTGAATGTGCTCTTTGGGGAGAGGCTTGACGCCTTTTTTCTGCACCCCAAATTTGTGGGTGATGTGCAAACACAATGATGTGATTGGCCTGATTCTTTGTTCCTGCCTGCTGATCTTGGGCTCTTGAGTTCATTGTTGCTCAAGAGATGGTGCTTTGACTCACAGGAAGATACCATCAAGGTGAAGGGCACTTCATCTAGCTGTGGGAGAGTTATTCAGAAGAATGTTTATAGTGTTGTGGGAGTTTATTTTACAGTGTGTCTTCATTGCTGGTGAACACATCTGTTTTTCCTTGACAATGAGGAAGTTTTCAAGGACTTTGGAGAAAACCTCAGGAATGTTTGTAGCAAAACTTGCAAGTAGCCATATGCTGCTATAATGAGTGAAGCATCTGCAAAATTTTTAGATTAGAAGCCCCTGCTACTGCCTGTAGCAGGAGCAAACACCTTTCACTACATATACCTCGTATTTTCTGGTACCCATGAATAAAGCCATCAGCCAGCCTCACGTCCATGACACAGGTGACTGACAGACTGTGGTCAAGGGCTTTCCAGGAGAACCCAGGCAGTGGTCTGCCATGTCACCTGTTTCAGTGTGGTTTAGGGTGCTTTTTTTGTCATTGCATTAGATGCATTGCATTGAAGAGTTTTTCCTCCCTCATCCTGGCATCATAAGATATGTCCTGCCAAGCTAGCTGCCTTGGATACTGCCTAACAGCATTGGAGATGAAGCAGCTGCCTTCATTTCAGAACGTATCTACTGTTACCAAGGCTGTCAGACACCCTGACCCTCCTAACTGGCATGTTTATTGTCAGGAAAGCTGTGTTTTCACAAAAAGACAATACATAAAGTCAGGAGATGTCTGAGTAAATCCCTACTCCTGTTTCAGATTGGATGGCAGGGGGTACCTTAGGTCAGAATTGCGCATTGAACATGTAAGAGAGATGAAGGAAGCTCAAACTGAGTGGAAGGCATTGAGATCTTTGAACATTTTGACATTCATCAGCTTTCTAAACCATTTCCTCTCTAATGCAAACAGTACAGCCAAGTATTTAAATATTACTGGCTCACCTTTAGAAAAAGTTTGTCCTTTCAGACCTTATCTCTTTAATGACTTCTGTCATGGGGGCAAGTTTACTTCCTAAGAACACTGTGCTGATCCAACCTGTCTTATTGAATGTTTTTACAGTAAAAAGTCAATTAATTTTTCTAAAAAGGACAAAATAGCACTGAGAACCCCCCTCACTTAGCGGCTCTCTTATCTGCAGATTACTGTTATAGCTGACACATTTGCATTTAGAAGAAAACACAGATTTTAAGATAGGAACTATTTCAAATTAATTTATATCTAAGTTTATATATACACATGTAAATCACAGTATTTTTTATTTGTATCTTTTACCTACATTCAAAAGATTTGTCTACTATTCAAAGCAGTCTCGTGTATTGCAGTAAATGAAGCAGTCACAGCATGGTTGAACATGACATGCACTAAACTCTTGAGAAATGAGACTGATTTTAAAATCAGACTGAACTTTCTTTTCTCGAACTGGGGAACTGTTCAAATAACACAGAAATGAGAATGTCCCCTTCTTCCTATCATGTCATCATAGATGTTATCACTTCTGAAGTCCTTTCTTCAAACTGAGATTGAGCAGTCTGGCTGTCTTCACCAGTGCTGACTGGAGTCATTATCTACTATCTCTTTCATGGTAGACACTTCTTAATGCATGTGAAGAGGATTTCTGTAGTTTCCACACTCCTCCAGCAGTGTCACTTTGCTGATTCCTGCACCAGTCTCTGATCCTTTTCTGTACTGCTGTCACTTAGCCAGAAAATCCTGAATTTGTACAGGTTTATTTTTATTTTATGCTTTCTTCTTCCTGTCTGTGTCCCTCTGCTCTTGTCTTTATCACATTTCACCTTACTGTTTTCAGACTATGTCTCAGGTTTGTCAAGATAACTTTGAGTCCTGATCCTAACAGAATCCTCTGTCTCTAAACTGTCATCTGCAAATGTTCAGTGTATTATGCAACTCACTGTGTAGCTGACTAATGAAAATATTGAATGGAACTGGACCTTGTGAATCATCTAAAGATGTTCACAGTTCCTTGTGAACCGTCAAAAGATGTTCCCCCAAGTTTTCAGGAAATCACTGATCATAACTCTTGAAAATTCATTTTCAGTCACTCATCCACTTCATAGTAATTCCATCCAGACCTTCTCAGCTTGCTTCTGAAAACATCACATGGAGTATGCCAAAAGCCTTACAAAATTAAAGGTAAATCACATCTACTCCATCCCTCTAATCCTTTAGACCCATTACCCTGCCAAGGAAGGAAATAAATTTTGACAAGACCTTTCCTTGACAAGCCCATATTCACTGTTCCTTATCTTCTTATCCTGTGCATACATATGGATGGCTTAACACTTTGTTCCAGCTCTTATTCAGCGTTAGGCTCCCTGGTCCACAGTCCTTTAACCTATCCTTCAAAACTCATGTTTTGAGTTTCCTGGGGACATTTTTGCCCTGTTCCTATCCTCCAGGACGTCTCCTGTCTTTTAGTTTTTATAGATAACTGCTAATGCTTCAGAGACTTAAGCACCCTAGGTTGAATTTCATCAGACCTTGCAGAGTTGCATATATCTGTCTTATCTCAGCATTCTGGCCTATGCTCCTTAAAGTTAATTTTCTTAAATGTCTGTTTACAATTTATCTTTTTGTATGGTGCTGAAACAAGAGGCTCAGATGAATCTTTCGGGGATATTTGTCTGCATGAGCACTAGTCTTCTGGCCCAAAAAGTAATTTTCCCCTCAAAAGAGATTCTCACACTACTTCCCATGCAGGTGTCTCAGGCAGTGGCAGAAAGGCCATCTCTCCCCACATGGCAGGCCTGATTCTTCCTCTCTGGGGCCCCTGCTCCTCCTTAGTTGCAGATGGATTAATCTTTTCACTATGCTTCTACTAGAGCTGTTTCTAGAGCTTGGGGATGTGGATGAAGGCAGGAATTAGTCTTTCACAGCGGGTCTTCCAAGAACAAAATCAAGGACTAATATTTTCTATGACCATACTGGACAAAACTCTTAATGGTTTTGAGCTCTTTCATTCTTGCTGGATGTTCCACATCAGACATGCTGTCTGCTTCCCAGTGTGACAGACAGGAATATTAAAAAGCCCAGGTACAAACCAGCAATCTCTTATGCTGAGCATGCACCACAGGGCCAGAGGCCTTCATGCTGTACTCTGCCGTTCTGGCTCTAGGACAGACATGCTGGACACGTAATGGTTCTGGTCCCCCTCACTGAGGAACAAGCTGCATCTTACCATGGCTCCTGCCTACCTGCCCCAGTTTACCTTTGACAGGAAGCCCAGACCTACACTCAGACATGGCACAGACATATCTGCCACAGTGGTATCATGCTGCCAAACTGCAGTCAGGAGCCAGGAAGTCCTCCCACAAATATACACTTAGCCATAGAGGCTGACTGGGCTGCTTTGACCTAAATCTTGGAGTAAGCAGTCTGCACTCAGTTATCACAACTCTTTAAAATCTTTATGATTGCCTTAAGACAAAGTGAGTCATCTGGATTTAGCTCACTCTTTGTCTTTATCACAACTAACCATAGTGAGGAATGAAGCTTTATGTCTCCTTTCGTCCCACCCCCACATAGGACAACTTGTACTGTTGTCCAAGTTAGTACTGGGACATCAGATACTGCCCTGTTCCTCACCTCTGAAACTTGCTCTGCCCGTCTCTTGCTACATAAAGATGCACACTGGAGTTACTTTGCATGTGCATGAGGTAGCCTCTGCTTTCTAAGTGATCGAGTGACTAATTTTTGGAGTCTCTTGTGACTGACTGCAGCAGAGCAGTCTTACTTTTTGCATGTACCCCACCAGCTGTCTGGCTTTGCCCTCATTTCCAGTAGCTGGCAGAGGATCCTCAGTGAGGTGGCATGGCCCACATACAATACCGGGCTGGGGTGCATGATAAGCAGCAAACAATGTAAGGCTGGCAATGTCCTTGATGGAGGGCGTTTGGGAACTTTGTTGTAGAAGCACTACTTCATCTCAGCAGCAAGGATGGACAAACTATTTGCTCCAGTGAAAGAGAAATTTAGTGGACCCAGGATCAGCTGACTGTCTTAAGAGACTTTCGCTGCAGAAGATCCCTTGGGCAAACAGCAGAGGCAAGTGACACAGGGAGGTGAATAAACAAACAAACAAAAAAAGCAATTCATCACTGACAGGAGGAGAATGTGAAAGATTTCTTCTCTGATAGTAATGACTTGATGTTTCCAGATGCCATTCTGCTGAAAGTTGCTGGTGGGAACAAATGAGAAGCACATATTGAGGTGATGGAGGGAAGAAATGAGAACTGCTTCTTAGCTGAAATCAGCAACTGCTTTAGGGCAGTCCAGGAGAATATTCACACCAGAGCACAGGAGAGATCAGCCAAGCTCTGGAACATGTGACCTACGGAGCAATTTATGGATCAGCCCTTCATCATAAGCCCTCAGCATTATGTGGAGACAGACCAAAAAGCAGAATAGCAACAAAATGGAGAAATATCCTCTACACAGATAAAAGGTGCCCACTGTTGGACTAGCATTGCCAGGTTCGGATGAGTACCCCTGGTGGGAGTTTGGTTTGTTTGCTTCTGCAAGCATCTACTCTGTGTCCACTGTCAATGGGGGACCTGGGCCGTTTTATGATAGATGCAGCCAGTCTGCATCCACGAGAGCTTGTACCCTTACTAAATCACAGGACATAGTCAGCTCCTCCACCTTGAGAGAGTCTCAGAGCGCTGCTGGTGTGTTGCATTAGCCCAGGGTTGTGCGTAAAGACAGCAGAGAAATGTGTTTTGACAGTGGGCTTGTGCCTGTGCTTTGCTGCCAGGGCAGGCACAGCTGTGGAGAGCTGAGGTCAAATTTCCTTACTCTGTTTGCATGCTTGCTCAAGGAGTAGAAGCTTTCCAGTGGGATGCCTTGAGTCTTCAGCCAGTATGAGCATACAGAGAAGGGCCCCAGTCTTCCTGCCTAGCTCTATGTGTCCAAGTTATGGGAAAAACAGAGTTGCAGAGATAGACCAGATGGGCTGGGAAGCACACAGAATCATAGAATGCATTGGATTGGTAGGGTCCTTTAAAAGTCATCTAGTCCAACCCCCCCTGCAGTAA
Source organism: Heliornis fulica (assembly GCA_013399135.1). Taxonomy (NCBI): domain Eukaryota; kingdom Metazoa; phylum Chordata; class Aves; order Gruiformes; family Heliornithidae; genus Heliornis; species Heliornis fulica. Next base: position 54,140 of record VXBZ01006375.1, read on the forward strand.
GCAGGGACATCTTCACTAGATCAGGTTGCTCAGAGCCCCATCAAGCCTGATCTTGAATATCTCCAAGGATGGGACCTCCACTACCTCTCCAGGCAACCAGAGCCACTGGTTTACCACTCTCAGAGTGAAGATTTTTTTCCTAATACCCAACCTAAACCTCCCCTTTTCTAGTTTAAAACCATCACCCCTTGTCCTATTGCCACATGCCCTCATGAGCAGTTCTAACCCAGCTTTCTGATAGTCACCTTTCAGGCACTTGAAGGCCGCTATAAGGTCCCCCTGGAGCCTTCTCTTCTCCAGGCTGAACAAGATCAACTCTCTCAGCCTCTCCTCATAGGAGAGGTGCTCCAACCCTTGGATCATTTTTTTGGCCCTCCTCTGGACATGATCCAACAGGTCCTTCTTGTGCTGAGGGCTCCAGAGCTGGACACAGTGTTCCAGGTGGGGTCTCACCAGAGCAGAGCAGAGCTGAGGGCAGAATCACCTCTCTTGATCTGCTGGCCACATTTCTTCTGATGCAGCCCAGGATGTGGTTGGCCTTCTGGGGTGCAGGTGCACATTGGTGGCTCATGTCCAACTTTCCATCCATGAGTACCCCCAAGCCCTTTTNGGTCAGGGAAGGGAGGGAGGAGACACTGAGAGAAAAAAAACATTTCCTGTGGAGAAAACCATGGTGGAGCAGGGGTTCCCCTACAGACCATGGAAGATGCAAAGACCACACTTGCAGCCCAATGGAGAGTCACCATGGAACAGGAGGAGGAATATGGAAGGTGCTATGGCCTTCACTGGAGCAAAGCCTTGACAGCACCTGCAGCCCATGGAGACGGACAGAGAGAGCAAGAGAAACGGAGACCCACACCAGAGCAGGTTTGCTGGGGCAGTGTCCTAAATTAGAGAGTTTCTTTATTTTGTGTTGAGTCTGTTTTGCCTGTGATGCTGGCTGTGGAATGATCTCTCCCTGTCATTATCTCAACT
>VXBZ01006375.1:55144-74358 GCA_013399135.1 Heliornis fulica
GGGTCAATGCACCACAGGTTTCATTCCAGCTCTTCATCTCCTAACCTGTATGGATAATGAACATTGTGCTGACCCAGGTGCAGGACCCTGCACTTGGCTTTGTTGAACCTCATGAGGTTCACCATGTCCCACTTCTCTAGCCTGTCCAGGGTTGTCCCATCTTCTGGAAAGGACCTCCCTGTGCTCCTCACTTGTGCTCCTGTGATGCTGTCCTGCCCTTGGCTAGGATAGTTATTTTCTTCCCAGCAGGCGGTGCCATGCCGTGTTTGGGAGTCAGGAGGAGAGCAGTGCTGGTAACACCCCCGTGTTTTAGTTGTTGCCAAGCAGTCGAGGACTTCTCAGTTGTTCATGTTGCCCTGCTAACGAGAAGGCAGGGAGCACTCAGGAAGCTGGGAGGGGACACGGCCAGGACAGGTGATCCAAACTGGCCAAAAGGCCTATTCCATATCAACTCAGTCATGCTCAGCCTAAAGGGGGCTGTAGGAGGAAGAGGACATGGCTCCAGGACACGTGTTTTGGGGGACAGTGTGGTTCTGGGACAGCTCTGAGCTGTATGGCCTGAGTTGTGTGTTTCAGTAAGGAATTGTATCCCATGTCACCAGTTCTGTATATTTTGCTATAAAGTCCTGTTACTGTTATCTCTCTCTCTGCTGTCCCAGGAACTGTCCTTATCCCAACCCAAGAGGTGTGGTGTTTCGGTTTTCCTTTCTGTCCCTAACCCCCTCCCCCCAGTTTAGAGAGAGGGGCTGCATGGTGTTTGGCTCTCAGCTGGGGTGAAACCAAGACTGATGCACAGCTGGGCTGCTGCAAGAGACTGCAGCTCTGTTCAGCTATGGACCCAGATGGGTGATTTCCCTGAGTTGCTGTTCTGGGCAGAATGGCAAGCTCTTCAGGAGGGGCTATACGGCTGCATCTAGAGCTCAGCAGTGAATTACAAGGAAATTCTTGAAGCACAGAAACAGGGACATGACTAAAGCTGAGTATGAAAGAAAAACATGAAGACAAATTAATACAGAGGAATAAAGGTATAAAAATATGTGATTATCCTGGATTAGAAAAGGAAAGGGGGAAAATATTTGGAAAGTTTATGAGAAACTAAAGGAATGAAAATCATAGGCTCATTACTAAAGCAAGCTTTCAGCAAACACTGAGCAGTACTGAGAAGGATGAAACATTTGATGCTGTATTGTTTAATCTTACAATAAGTGTCTAAGACTGGCTGCTTAGTATGATTAATGTAGTAAGAGGATGAAAGCACAGGTCAGAACAGGGAAAGAGCAAGTTAAAGAACATTCAGATGAGACAGGTGGTTGCTCATCATTGAAATGAGCTTAAACATACCCTGGAGTACTCAAAGAACTAGGCAGAGCAATTTCAGACCATTAGCAAGTATTACAGGGAGTAGTTTTGGCTACATCCTTCCTGTATTTTGAGCAGAGGCTGGTGTTTACGCACAAGCCCATTTGCAACATCCAAGCTGATTGAGTACCTGACTCAGAGGCAGAGTTGGAGTGTGTGCTGGGGACTGGATGAAGGGACTCCGTTCATGTGCCTGTGACATGACCAGACTAGAATATGATACATGTAAAGTCTGATGTCATCAATCCTAAAACACTTCTCAGTGATGCTGTAGAGCCAATGTCTGGCAAGAGGTTTCTGAAGGTGCTTTCCTTGAAGGGACTGTCCTTGTAGGAAGGACTGTGGCCGGTCAGACTAGCAAAGAGGAGTGCCTGGACAATTTACCCAGGATAGAGGCATCCTAAGCCAGCCACAGGGACTCACAAAGTATGGATAATAGCACAGAACTCTGGCTCCCCTCTGGCTTGTAAGCATGGCCATGAAAAGGAGGGAAGGTCTTGAATGGCTGGAAGGATGAAAAAATATCTGGAGGAAAATGGTAGGATTGGACCCAGGGAATTACTGACCAGCCAGACCAATTTCAGTGACTGGAAAAACACTGGAACAAATGGCAAAATAATTTGTAAATGTCTAGATAATAAGGTGATTCAGAGAAGCTGGCATGGATTTGTCCAGAATAAATTGTCAAGTCAGTATAATTTCTTCTCTTTCTTTTGTTTCACAGAAATAGGCCTCCTGAAGAAGGGGGAGACATCAAGGTTATCACGTCTATCCATCTTGACTTGACTAAAGCTTTTGATCCCAGCTCACACAGTGACACTCTTATAACCAAAGTAGAGAAATATGAATTAGATAAAATCACCATAAAGAGACTGCTCAGCTGGCTCAGTCTGCTGTGCAGGCAGTGTGCTCAAAGAGATGTTATACAGAGTTTGCTGTCAGGTTCTGAAGATGCTTCAAGTGAGACCCTCCAGCTGTCAGTCCTGGTCATCTTTTGATCAATACTTTCATTAACAACTCCAATTACAGAATAGGGAAGCCCCCTGGGGAGGACAAGGCACTTTGCAGGACATGATTATGTTCAAAATGATCTTGATAAATTGGAAGAAAAGCCCAAAATCGATGTGATGAATTTCAATAAAGAGAAGAGCAAAAATTATGTTTAGAAAGGGGAAATTAAATGCTTAGATACAAAATGGAATGACTGGTTAGGCAGCAGGGTGCCAGAAGAGGAGGGTATAGCAGAGCACCACCAATGGTTGGCGATGCAGTACTGTTTCACAAAGACATGTGTCATTCTGATTTATTAGCAGGAATGCAAGATAGAGGAGGTTTTCTGCTAGGGGTGGCCCTGTGCCACATGTTTGCAGCTGCAGAGAAGGGCTGAAGAGGAAGAACAGGAGTTGTGAATGCTTGGAATGTAGGACCTGGAAGCAACAGTTGAAGCAATTGGGTTTTTGGGGCTGACGAAAAAGGTGAAAGGAGCAATGACACAGCAGCCTTTTCTTGCCCATTTGAAGACTACTATAAAAAAAAAAGAATAGACAGTTGTGCTCTGTGTCCTCTGGGTAGATGGTAAGGGGTAACTGGCTTGAATTGTGGTAAATTTCCCGTGTAAGGCTGATTAAGCGCTGATGTGGCTACAGGGAAGTTGTTGCATGCCTGTCATTGGAGGTTTGTGAGAAGCGCCTATGTGAATTGTCACGAGTGGTAGGGGTGTGTCTGCCTCAGAGCAGAACAGATATCCTTTTTTGGTCCCTTCAAACTCTGCCTCTTATGGCTTTGCTTTGCATTCTACTGGTTGGCACTGGAAGGGATTTGTCCCCAAGTGATATCAGCGAGGCCTATCCTCAGCAACACAGGGAGTTAGTTGTTTGCTGGAGTCCTCTGAGAATCTTACTTGGATAATTTGTGTAAGGGTGACCTGGGAATTTGATAATGCCTTTGTCTTTCCTTTCGCTACCCGTGGCTGCCTTTATTCATTTTTTAGGCATTGAAAGACACTGAAAGACAAAAAAAGTCTCATTTCACTGAGGGTAGGTGTCAGTAGGACTGTGGCACTCAAATGCTGGGAAAGGCCTCCTTGAAAGATAAATAATAGAAAGGGAAGGAACTGCTCATATGTTAGTGTGCACATGTTGCATGCAGCACCTCATGGTTGAGCTTTGGCAAGCTGAGGGCCAGCCAGAGGGATCAGTGTTTGCAGCAGCAAGTGTCACCTTACAAGAAAGGCAGGTAGATCGTGCCTGTGGCTGCCTGCAGAGCGCTCAAGTCAGCCTTATAGCCAGTATGATTTTGACCGATTGTATTTTGTCAGTGTGAGTGACTAACAGCCTCCGTGCCATGAACACTGATCAAGCATTATTTCTTTTGTAGGAATAACATCAGAAACATGGGAATTTTCAAATCAGATTGGATAAATGGTCTAATCCCCAGCTGGACAGTAGCTATTACCAGCTGCCATAGACAAAGATGATAGTATTCCCTTGCTAAGAATTAATGGATTATGCTCTACTAACTTGCTGTGAATAGTAGTGAACATGCAGGGTTTACTCTTTATTTTTCTATGAACAAGTAGGGGTTTGCATAGTCTCCCATTCTGTATAAATAAACAGGCTTTAGGAAGTACAAATTAAGGAGTTGAAGGCTCTCCTCAAAGCAGTGAATTTCACATGCTAAATCTACACTGCAAAAATAGTGACATAAAAGATGACACTGTAAAATAACAGCAAATCCTTGATTTTATTGCAGGTCACATCACGATGAGGCATAGCAAATGACTTGCTGCTCTGTGTTTACCTGTCCCTGCTCTTTACACACACTTGCCTTTCTCGTGGTGTGGTTCTTTACTCTTACTGTGTCATAACTGAAATTTTGCTGCAAAGTGTCTCATGACCCAAAATCCTGGGTTGATTATCATATGCTTCAGGAAAGATTTAACTTCATGCCACTATGCACACAATTTCCTGGAGTTCTCATCAAATGCCCTGCCCTGCACAGCATGGATACTGCAGATGACAGGAGGGTGTGCCATGTTCATAGGCCTCTGGGAGCAGAGAAAAGGCCAATTCTGAGCAGATGCACATTTTGATTGCAGTATCATGAAGCCTAATTAATAAGCATTTATGGTTTTCAGAGATGAGGGAAAAAAGATCACAAACACTATTAAGGTGTCAGAGGTGTTGAAGGAAAATTGGAAGTATTAAGTGCCAATTTCTGTTTTCTGAAATTCAAACTGATGTCACTAAGAGCTCCTGACAGTCATCTGAGGGCAAATCCTGACGTCCTTGAGGGACTGTGTTCAAACTGTCTACAATATGTACCTAAATCACGTACTTTTGGCTGCTGTGAATGTAGAAGAGTACCCAAAGTAAATCATCTTACCTGCCTTTTAGGGCTGATGATTCCACCTGTCTGTGTAACAGATGAAGTAGTTGTGACATCTAACCGAGTACTGATAGCAAAAAAACTTGAATAAATCTCCATCAGGAGAGGGTATTTGAGGTGGGTGCCCTGGGGAAAATCTCTTCACCTGAGGAATCCTAAAAGGAATTCACTTGGGGAAGAAAAAACCCACGAGCTGTATTAGTGAATACATGAGGACTCAAGAGTTGCGCCTGCACAGAGTGGCTAGGGTGGACTCTGACCACTGAGCTTCCATGGTTTCCACTGGTGTGATGAGCTGTCATTTCGCATGAGCTTGTGTGCAAAATGTCTACACTGTACTTGGCAAGAGCAGAGCTGAGAACTCAGCTGGAGCGGCCTCTGCAGGCTCGAGCAGAGCGCACTAATGAGTCTCTGTACACACACTCAGGGGGCCAAGGGGGACTCTCCCTTCAGAGGGGGTCTGGAGCAGTTCTGATCCTAGCATGTGCATTGTGTAAGGGACATAGATGGTGTCTCCAGACTTCAGGATGGCTCAGACCCATGCTGACTGCAGAGTCCCTTTTCTTGCAGTGGAGTCCGGTCCCAGTAGAAAACATCTGAGCCACATTGTGCTAACTGCTCCTGGATTTCAATGTCAAAACGTTTGCAGTGTTTTCACAGGAGATGTCTTGAGGAAGAGCTTCCCCTACCTCAAGCAAAGTCAGTTTGCCTTAGAAGGTGGCTGGAAAATGACTGGTTTTCCATGTATTGTGAAAGTAGACTGAAGAGGAGGAACATGAGTTAGAGGAGAAATGTGCTAGATGTACAAAAATAAGTGTCTTACTTTCATCAATTTTAAAGTGTCATTTTAAAAAGCTCTGATTTGACCCTTTTTCTGTGCCCAAGAGATACCTTGGGCATGTGTTAGTAATCAGCTGCCCTGAACACTTGTGTTTCTCACTTTGAATTAAAACTCCTCCCTACTCCAAACCCTTCATCTGAAGCAGCTGCTGGTGACTGTTGTTGTCAGCAGTAGCTCGTGATCCCAGGGAGATGTTCCCATAATAGATACACCAGGCACGTTTTGCACATGATGGCCAGCCTTGGAAATCACTGTTCTCCATATCTGCTGTTGAACCTGTCTTTTTATAGTGAGCCATTTTATTCTGGCCCATATTGAATTACACCATGCCTTTAATGCCAGATAGCAGAAGTGGTTCCACTTGGAGACTTACGATTCCTCCTGTGCAATGATGTCCAAAGGTATATGCCACTCAACGTTCTTCAGTTGCACCTTGTGGACATGAAACTGGCATTTTGATGTATTCTCAGATGGATTCCTTTTATGTTTTATTTTTCCTTCCTCGGAATAGTGTGTTCTAGGTAGGAAACCTGTTCACCAGAGGATTAATTACTCTTTACTGAGTCTCTTGCTGAATTTTCATGCTCTGCAGAACTTCACAGTATAAACAATTTTACAAAACAGAATTAACATTGTTTTTCTCAAGGAAGCATCATCAGAATATACAATCTGTGTAATTAAAGTATTGAGAATTCTGCTTGTTTTCTGGAATGGGTACCAGATAAATAGCTGGTCATAGAGTATTTGATAGGATCTAGGATAATCATGCCCATTTATCATGTTTACAGGATGATGTTTAGGGCAATGTATCTGCTGCACTTCTTGGACAGGTACAGATATACCTTTGAAAACCTCAGCAGAACCTGCTGAAGTGCTTATCCCCATCCTGAACTGACAGATGCCCACAGGAGTGTGTGCTGACAGGCCCAGTGACAAGTCATCCTTTTCCCTTCAGTCTGATTGAATTCCCAGATCTGAAGATCGAGCGTTCTTAATGCTTTTGGTCTAACTGAAATGTCTCTTCTAAACTGTAAGCCATTTATCTGCGTTCTAATCTCTCCTGCTGAGCTTTCACAGTCAAAAGGCAAATCTCCTTACCAGGCAGGCAGATCTGAAGGTGTAGGGAGGATTTCTATTTTAATGGAGATGTTTTCATCTCCGCAAAACAGAAGTGCCCCAAGGACCCATGTCACACATTGCCTCCAAGGGCTTGTCTGCACCCCACATGGGAACAGAAAGCTTATTTGAGGTTGTCTGGCTGAAGGGGTAGCCATATGGCACTGCACTTAGAGTAATTAGCCAAATGAGAAGGGGTTAGGTTGTGCAGGGTTATTGAGAGTGGTGTACTCAGGTGTCTTGGGGACCTTTCTGTGGCACTGCTGATGTTGTTTGGAGATGTCTTAGGGATCTCTGGGTGGATGGTGTTGTGCCATAGTGCAGACTGCTGCATAGCTCAGACACTGCACAGGTCCCCTCCTTGATGACAATGCTCCCATCACTGTGTGGTGTGGCTGTGGCAAGATGCAGAGGCCTGGATGTGGGACTCATCCAGGACTCATCCTGCAGGAGCATCCCTGCAGGAAAGTGAGTGACAGAAGTGATGGAGACACTTCTGAAACTGCCTGTGGAGGTAAGGGTGTTTTTGCGTGCTGTGCACCAGCAGGACTCGGTAGTGGAAACCAGGTGCTCTTCAGGAATGATTTCAGGAGACCCTGCTGAGGGAATGACACTCTCCTGCTAATACTGATTGCCCTGTACTGACTGGTACTGTCTTCTTCTTTTAAGGTCAAGTGGCAGAAGAATGACATGGACAACAATTTGAATTTCTTCTCCGTCTCCTCAGATGGGCGAATTGTTTCATGGACTTTAGTTAAGGTAAACATTAGGTGGTAATTTCTTTTCCCAGTCAAATTATAACCAATTGCCTGAGAGGTTCAATGATGCATTAATTTTATTTTTATTTATATTGAACCAGGTTTGAAAGGAAATGGCAGAAAAAGATTTCAGGTGCAGTACAGCCAGACTATGCCTTGCTCAGAAGCTAACCTTCATGCTGCCTGCACTTGTAGCAGCACATGGCCCTGAGTAAGAGAGGTCGTTTTCCTGCTTTGCAGTTGCAGGAACTGGTCCTTGCTCTGAAACTTTCCTTGTCCCAGAAGGGTCATGCAGACACAGAACAGAATAGTTGTCTTCCTTCCCCAGCTTCAAGACTCTCACCCCCAAAATGCTTTCCTATAGATTGCAGTTCAAGATGGGAGAGGAAAGGTGCAGGTTTCTCTTTTTGTGGCCAAAATAACATAGAGTAAGGTGGCAACATGGAATCAGACAGGCAGGGAATTCTCCCTGCCATGACATTGCCAGCTGACACCCAAGACAACCTCTGTTAAGTTGACTGCATGCCATGACTTTGATCACTTTTTTCTTCTGGAGTGCATATGTTGATAGAAACTTAGCATCAGTGTCCCTAAACATCCCTTAGATGTATGTCTCTGAATCTCAACATGGATTTTTTTCTGCTGGCTATTTGGTTTTAAATTTTGACAATTTCAAAATCTTTTACTTAAAAAATAATTGAATTGTCTTAAACATGAGATTGAAACATCTGTCCCATTATTCCCCAGCAAGAAAAGAAATTCATTTACATCCTTGGAGGCTCGTTTTTTCAAGCTGTTATACCAAGCTGCTCAAGGCTTGTCTGTTCTGAAAACTCTAGGCCTTGCTGCCACGGGTAGGGATTCATGCCTGACACTATGTGTAAATCCTGGTCTTGTTCACTTCTGGAGTGCAGCCTCTTCTAAAGAACATGGTGATAGCATTTATTATTACATTCTTTTTTATAAACTCCTCCAGGTTCACATATGCCATGTTAGATGCAAAAATCAATCCCAAGGTGTGTCCCAAGTCTTTCTCCCGAAAGACCTCTGAAAGCTCCCAAGACAGGGACATTCTGACATTGTCCCAAGAGCTCAGCTACTGTTTCATCTCCTGTACGGAAGTGCCAAATATTTACGGTGAAGTGGGTAATGCATTCCTACAGCTAAACACATCCATTTGAGGTGACTTGGCAGGTTTCACCTATGAGCTGAGCTTCAGTAACTGAATGTACTCAGCCCACTCTAAGCCTCTTACTTCAGAGAAATGCCACAACTAGGCCGTCAGCTCACCTGGTAGAGGGTCTTTTCCAACACTTATGTGAATCATCTGTGCTTAATTGTATTCCCACATCGTAAGTTAGGTTTTTTTCTATTACTTGTTCATATAGAATATACCTATTTAAGCATCCTTGATGTGGCTTCTAAGACCTGCATTCTATTTTTCATGTAATTTCTACTTATTAATTGCACTTCTGTTACAAACTTGGCCACACTCACATGAAAGGCACTGGTTTAAGGTTTGGGGTATTTTTCTTTTTTTTTTTTTTTTTTAGGTGTAGTTGCCTCTGGGGTTGCCAGAGCTGATATCTACCTAGCAGGAAGGGGTGGAAAACAGCAAAATTTTAGATGGGGGTCTGGCTTCTTTTTTTTTTGGATGGAGATTCTATAGGGAAAGCAGGAAAAGGAATGAAAAAAGCATTTTGTTATAATTTGTGGGTTTGTACTCAGCAACGAGAAATGGACAGTCTGTTTGAAGTCTGGTTTTATAAAAGACCTATCTCTGGGTTTTATTTAGAATAAAATTTAAGAGACTCTAGAGGTCTTGTATTCTGAAAATCCATAGTGCAAATAGGAAATAAATGAAAGAGAGCTTTGTTAATCTTTTTGACAGGACTATCCAGAAGTAAAGCTTCTTCAAACACTGATAGGTGTTTGACACTTCCAAAGCTGAAAGCAGAAAGTGAATAAATTAATTCTTAACTTCCAGATGGATATTTGTCAAGCCACACTCAAAAGTTTGGATAGCAGAATTGTCATACGTTAGCTAGGGACAGTAGATCTGCCTTGACTGTAGTGGTAGTCTCCATTAGAAATGTCTTGGTTTTGGGTCATCATGAAGGTGTAAAGCAGCAAGGAAGGAAGTAGGACTTCTATAGCCGAGTGCCTCTACCGTCCCACTTCAGGGCACACATTGCCTGTCAAAAAGGAGAGTGCTGAGAAACACATTGAGGAGTTGGGTGGGATGCAGCCTGGCACTGCTTTTCAGTGATTCTCATCAGTCCCAGGTCGATTAGAAGTCATTGTTCACCCTTCATAAGTGAGCTAGAGCTAAGTTAGCAACCAACACTGGGCCTCTTCATCACTTGAGTCAAATAACAACTAAAGGGAAACAGGCAGCTGCAAGGCCCAATTCACTAATGCTTACAAAGTGCTTTACAATTGCTAGGCAGAAGCAACATATTATTGTTCAGTATTCCTGGAAGGCCAAACTGTCGACACTCTGTTTACCCAGAGGAATATATGAATGGCTCTGGTGACGAACAGCCCCAGGAACAGATGCATTTTCCAGCCTGCAAAGCTGGGTACAAAACAAAAGCAGCACAACAGGGAAGTCTGCACAAGTAAGGTCCTTTGTGAAGGCAAGAGGCTACAGAAGCTATCCACAGGGACCTCAGCCAGGTTGAGGTGCTGGGATGCATCTTCAGAGAAAGGCTACAGAAAAATGTTTGGTAGGAGAGAAGGTCTCATGAGGCTTGCATTTCTCCTGGAGCAAAGAGTAATTGAGCTAGCACATCTCGGGGCCTGCCTAGATCATGCATCTGCCCTATGTTAGAGACAATGGGTATATTAATATCATCTGGGGCAGTTATAAAGATGCTTTTCAGAGCAGACTCATATGGTCACCAACCATGGCTTGGACACAGTAGATGCTCTCTGGAGAGCCAGCAGACCTGGGAACCTGAGCAGAAACAAGTGGCTGCTCAGCGTGTCCTGACTGCACTCCCAGCAGCCCATCAGCACTCCTGTTTGGACAGGCAGTGACGAGCATGTGGAATGCGATATGTTCATGGGTGCTCTGGACACTGCCCTTTCCGGTTCTTGCACACATGCACCAGGGTATGTGGCCTCTTCCTTGGCATCAACCCTGCCTATACCCACTGAATCCAACTTGACATAACCTACAGGCTGAAGAGTCAATAACAGAAGGTGGGACTCTTGTGGGCCACAGGAGTCTGTACTTCTTGCTGCTCTCTGAGAGAACAGTAATTGCCACCAATAGGCCAGGGCATCTCAGTGTGCAGCAGTGCATATTAGTGACAAAGAAGTACATTTTTTTCATGGATTTTTGACCTTTCTTGATCTTTCTGTAAATTTTTACTTCCAAAGTGCAATGAAAATATCTAACAGAACACTGTACCCACTGAACTGCAGTACTGAACAGATGCTCACACGGTCTTCTCCCACATTATGTCTCCTAACATTCATGTCCCTGAGATTAACTTTGCCAGGCAGAATCTTTTTCCACCTGAATCCTGCTCTGGGCTTAAAGAAGCTTCAACTAAACCTTGATTCACTGAGCTAAGAAGTTATGTTTTGTTCTCACAGTGCTCCAGTGGGAAATCTGCAGATTCATGAAAACATCCAGTCCTCAGCCCACACTGCTGACTAATTTAATCTTTAGTTCTTTGTTCTTTTTATCAGCCCCAGGGTATTCTTATATTCACAACCAACTCCATTTTGCGGTGGTATTTTAATTCCCTAAGCTAGTCTAAGAATGGATCTTTGCCCTCTCATCGTTTCCCCGTACTCACCCACATTATGTCTATTTTCATCTGTCTGCTGTCTCCAAGCTCAACTGTAAATTCTTTGGGACACAGCCTTCATGCCTTGTGTTCATACAGCACCTAGTACAGCAGTGTCATAGCCTCCAGTGAGAGGCTGGAGGCTATGAGCTTTAGAGCTCATAGCCTCCTGTTACCATCACAGCTGTTACCATCACAGCTTTAGAGCTGTGATGGTAACAGCAATGTTGTGCACTTTTCCCTTGGGAGACTGTCCTGGCCTTGGCCAGGGTAGAGTTAATTTTCCTCCCAGCAGGCGGTGCCATGCCGTGTCTGGGAGTCAGGAGGAGAGCAGTGCTGGTAACACCCCCATGTTTTAGTTGTTGCCAAGCAGTCCAGGACTTCTCAGTTGTTCATGTTGCCCTGCAAACGAGAAGGAGGGGGCACTCAGAAAGCTGGGAGGGGACATGGCCAGGACAGGTGACCCAAACTGGCCAAAGGGGCTATTCCATAGCAATTACATCATGCTCAGCATAAAGGGGGCTGTTGGGAGAAGAGGACACAGCTCCAGGACACGTGGTTTTGTGGATTGTCCAGTTCTGGGAAGGCTCTGAGCTGTACAGCCCGAGTTGTGTGGTTTGGTGAGAACTTGCATCGTGTGTCACCTATTTCATATATTATTTCCTATTATTGTTATCCCTCTCTCTGCTGTCCCAGTAAACCATCCTTATCCCAACCAGTGAGGTTTGTCTTTTTTTGTTGATTTTCTTTTCCCTCCCTAATCACCCACCACCACCGCCGCCAATTTAGAGAGAGCAGCTACATGGTGCTCAGCTCTTGGCTGGGGCAAAACCATGACAGAGACCTACTTGCTAGATGTTGTTATTTAAAAGTCAGAGCTCTTGAGGTTGGCTGCGAGTACTGGAAATGAGGCTGCTAGAGGATAATAGCAGAATGGTCAGAACCAAAGACTGGCAAGGTACTAAGTTACTATCCATTAGTGTGGGTTTTAGTTAGCTGCATGATATTATGCAATACCCATCTTAAACCATACAGGGTGATTTCACTTAACTGAGTGATTTAAGCTGACAGTGTCAACCTGCATTGAAAAACGTTGACCTTGAAACACCGCATGTGTCTGGGTGATATACCAGTGGCTCTCAGTTCTAGTGCACCCAAAGCATGAGTTTCCTGGAGGTTTTATGTAAAACAGCAAGTTACCAACTGTGAGCATAAAACATTAAGCAACTTTTGGACGGCTTTTTAAAATTCCTCCATAAAATTTGCCATTTCAAAGTACTGAATGTCTCTGTATTGTTGCTGTGAAGCCTGTTATTCATGTGGAATCTCCTCTGCCTACAGAATGAGCTGTTTCATATAGATGTCATCAAGCTGTCAATGGAGGGAACAACGATGCAGAGGCCAGAGGGTCTGCAGCTGCAAATGCTTGGTAGGAACCCAAGTCCTTGCCATGCTGATTAATTACTGACACAAAGCCTCTAATCAGTCATTTTAGGGAATTAAATTGTGAACGGGGTGTTGAGATGGAAAGGAGCTAAAGAGGGGTTATGCTTCCTTGCTTCCATCATGTTGTAGGGCAAAGTTTGTCTGCAGCAGTGGCCAGAAACTGAGTCAAGTTTTGATGGTTACAACTTGCCTTTACTTGCAGAAAATATGAACATTAATTCAGAAAATTACCTTCGCATTGGGATATCCCAGTGTGGGGGGACAAGCATTACCTGTCTTTGTCAAAACTAGGTTGGTTTTGTTCATCCTAAAGGAAATCAACCTGAATTGGCCAAGATGAAAAGCAATCTTTGCCCTTTCCTAGGTGCCCAGCTCATCCAGCCAGTAGTGGGGTGTGCCTGATCACCTTTTGGGCTTTCTAAAAGGCACTGAGTTATTGTGCTGGGCTCCTTCCATACAAGGTGGAGACATTGCAATCCCCCTAGGCTGAATGCCTCATCCTGGTAATACTGTGTTTGGGACAGGATGGTGTCAGTCAGTTCTGGAGGTCCTAGGCTACACAGAGAGCTTTGAGGAATCCTCTAAGCACCGGCTTTTGGTTGTGAAGCTGTGCCCTGGGTTTGGAGAAGGCACTTGCTCAGCATTTAAGGATTGTTGTGTTTCTAGACTAGCAACTGCCAAACAGTTTGTGGGATTTGCATTGCCACATAGGTTGTGAGAGTCCAGCTATAGCAGTATGCTGCAGAACTCCCAGAGGCATTGGGATTATTTGTTAGTGTTACTGGGAAATGGGTTTTCAAAGACTTGTCTTGAATATTTAACAATCCATCTAATTGTTAAATGTGCAGACAGTATTACAGGGCTGAAATGACCTTAACAATTCCTTTGAGGACTACATTTTGTTAACATTTAAGACATAACATTTTAGGCAGCTGCCTTTGCAGAAAGTTCTCTGTAACTGTGTGCTTCCGAGCCTTGTCTGCTTGCTCCTGTTTCTCATCTGATGATTTTGTGGGCATCCCTGCTTGACAACAGCCCTGAGTTGCTTCTTCAATGACGTTGCATCTGCCTCAGAAACAGAAGCCACAAAACCTCAAGGAGTTACATCCTGTTGTGGTTGACAACTGTTTTAAATGGAGTTCACAATGTTGCTTGATTCAGGGGTTTTGAAGTTAAGCAGATCCTTCTATGCCTGGCAGAAGATTTCTTAAAGGATAACATCCTTTGTCATTAGCTTTACTGAAGTGAGCCTGATAAATGGCTTTTGAGCTCAGGAAGAGAAGGGCACAGAGAGGTATGATGTGGTGTTTCCTCTCCGGGCTCTTTTTGGATGGGAAACCATTTATATTTTTGTGAATACCAAACAGGCAGAGCAGAGCTCCCCCAGCCTTCCATATTCTTCCCCAATAGGAGGTAGGCCTCATGACTTCTGTACAGGACAACCAGGCAATCAGGCCCGGTCAGCATGGGTTTATGAAGGGCAGATTGTGCTTGACCAACCTGATCCCCTTCTATGACAAGGTGACTTGCTCAGTGGATGAGGGGAAGGCTGTGGCTATTGTCTACCTGGTTATCAGTAAAGCCTTCAACACTATCCCCCTCAGCATCCTCCTAGAGAAGCCAGCCATTCATGGATTAGATGGGGACACTCTGTGCTGGGTTAAAAACTAGCTGGAGGGATGGACCCAGACAGTTGTGGTGAATGGGGTTAAATCCAGATGGTGGCAGGTCACAGGTGGTGTCCCCCATCTCTCGGTGCTGGGGCTGGTCTTGTTTAATATCTTCATTGGTGAACTAGACAAGGGGATCAAGAGCACCCTCAGCAAGTTTGTGGACAACACCAAACTGTGTGGGAGTGTCGATCTGCTGGAAGGCAGGAAGGCTCTGCAGAGGGACCTGGACAGGCTGGATCCATAGCAGAGGCCAACCTCATGGGGTGCAACAAGACCAAGTGCTGGGTCCTGCACTTTGGTCACAATAACCCTGGGCAGCGCTACAGGCTTGGGGCAGAGCGGCTGGAGAGCTGCCTGGAGGAGAAGGACCTGGGGGTGTTCGTTGCCAGCCGAATGAACATGAGCCAGCAGTGTGCCCAGGTGGCCAAGAAGGTCAACCTGGCCTGTTTCAGGAACAGTGTGACCAGCAGGAGTAGTGAAGGGATTGTCCCATTGTGCTCAGCTCTGGTGAGGCCACACCTCAAGTGCTGGGTGCAGTTCTGGACCCTCACTACAGGAAGGACGTTGAGGTGCTGGAGCATGTCCAGAGAAGGGTGACGAAGCTGGGGAAGGGTCTGGAGCACAAGTCCTATGAGGAGCAACTGAGGGAGCTGGGGCTTTTNAAAGGGATGTAGTTGTTGTGCATAAGGACATGAGGTCTAGAGGTGGACTAGGCAGGATTAGGTTGTGGTTGGACTCAATGATCTTAAAGGTCTCTTCCAACCCAAACAATTCTATGATTTGCACCAGGCATTTTACCAAAGTGAATCTCATGCCAATTTGTTCTTCCAGTTCACTTCCAGTTCTTCCAGTTCCATTTTTACTTTCTCTTTGTTGGCTTTTCAAACTGCAGGTCTTGGGGATGGCAACAGCTTGGAAAGTGTTTGCAGAGGGGTGGCTCTAATTTCTTTTGGGAGCTTCTGGGTAATAAATCACTTCTGAAAACTCTAGCAGTGTGTGTGTACCATAGGCAGGGAGCATCTGCTGGTCAGATGAGCCAATTCTCTGTCTGACAGACCTTTCTTCTGTTAACAGGCTGTGGGACAGCGTTTGATTTTCACAAAAAGATAGACTATTTGTTTCTTGTTGGTACCGAAGAGGGAAAGATCTATAAGGTAAGAATGCTTTCTTTGTCCCTTGTTTTACATCATCTGACCCATGCTTGTCTCCCAGGTTCATCATCTTAACTGCTTGCTCAGACAGTAACAGAGTAGAACTTCAGAGTCTGATCCTGCCCTTGGATCCCTGTGGTGAACCTGAGACCAGCACAGAGAAAAAGAGGGTCACAGGGAGCTCTCTGCACCGACCCAATTAAGAATTTATTTTGCAGAAACGTTTTTCATGCAAACTGCATCCCAGAATGCTTTGCAGATTGCAGCTGTGCAAGTGAGGCGCTATGATCAGAGCAGAATTTAAAAGGCATTGATCCTCTGCCCTCAAAGCTATGGAGAAATGGCAGGAAAAAAAGCCTCATTTCTTTTCCTTTTTAGACCTGTTATCCTATGAGTAGTGGGGCTAATGAAGCCTTGTTTCCTATGGATTGGTATCACACAGCCCTTACCTTCCACAATTATAGCCACCTCCTTCTTTCAGTCCCATTTTCTCTTGACCTCCTATTTCCATTTCCTCACTAGCTACTCTAGTCCTTGCTCCCTCTGATCACTCCCATGCTGTGCCCAGTTCAGTGACCCCACCTCCATGCTATGACCCCAAATTCCTGAAGACAGTGCTGGTTACCTCCCCTCCAGTGCCCTCCTGCAGCCTGACATGTTGGTGCCCAGCATCAGCTAGATGCTGTCAGCCAACCAGCTTTCTTTGCCGTTCCCGGGGTAGAGGCACTGCCCAAATGTTTGCAGTCTACATCCATCCCTTTTTATAGAATGTGTAAGATCTTGAAGTTGCCAAATCCCACGTGCAGTCAGCTTTGGCTGAAATTGCCAGTGAGGTCAAAAGTTGTTTGGGAGGAGAGAAAAGCAGACAGCAGGACACAGACATTGTGTTCCTAAAAATAGGAACTTTTGGGCTCTTCTGTATTTAGTCTTGAAAATAAAGCCAGTAGCTGCTTACTCATATAACTCCTGTTTGCACAGAATTCCTCTGAGCTAGCTGTGGGGCTTTGTTAGGCTTGTAGCCTTCAGGGTGGGGAGTAGACCATCAGGCAGATCCATCCAGCCATCCCTAGAGAATGCTGTAACCCCCCTCCTCATGTCCTGACTGCAAGAGGGGAACTAAACAGAGAAGTACCCAAATGAAATAATAATCTGAAATAAATATCAATAATTTAGGCAAGAAAAACTTAATACATATATATCCCTTCCAGAGGGATGAATCTGATTGAAATGTCTCCCTCTGACAGGCAGAATCTAGGGAGGATTTCTGAGTAGGACTTACTTCCATAGGACAAGACAGGTCAAGAAAGGAGGTGGGAGAATTGGAGGGAGAGGAACTGATGGGCAGGGGGAAGAGAGATAGGTAGACTTTTTGTTGATGCTTTCAGAATGCAAAGTATCTCTGCGGTCACGGGCAGATGTTCTTAGTTGACTGTTTGCCCACTGGAGTTGGTACGCTGGGTATTGTACTTCAATTTTTTGGGGTACTGTTGTGTCTAGTCCTGATCAAAAGGCAGTAAGGAACTACATGCTTTAAGTTCCCCTGTGCTTAGGTGAGTGATGGACAGTCAGCGAGTATGACAGTAGATGCCAGTGTTAGGTGGGGGCTGTCAGTTACCCTTCAGCAGAAACATTCAGGCTGGTGTCCTGGGTGAGTTACACATCAAAGGAAATCCTTCATGGAGGAGAACTGAGTAGGAACAGAATTTGGAAACATTTGCACTGAAAAAGTTGTAGGTGTTACTGCCTTGGATGATCATCAGTGAAACTAGAACTATGATGGGGTTTTAACATAAGGAGTGAGATCATCCATGAAGCCACGCAGATATTTTAACTACTTCTTTGGTTGACAACTGCAGAGGTACTGTCCTGTTATATAGGCATCAGCGAGGCTTAATGGAAAGTGAGACCACTCTCACATTGTGCCCTATAAAACTCAGGTGTTCCCCTGAGCAGGAAGGGACAATCTCCCATCAGATTGCACAAGCTAACAGAGTGAAGAGAAACCTTGTGTCTGGCATAAGCAGCCCGCCATAGTAACCCTAAAAACAAGGGGAAGAGTGCTTGCAGCCTTAGCATTCTCCACGAGCTTGCTACAAGCAGTTTAAAAAGTTCTGGGATCAAATACTCCTCCAGACGTTTTTCCATGGACTTCTACAAACCTTCGTCACACTCTTTTCTGAAACACTGCATGTGTGAAACCATTACTGGCCGTATCTTTGGACTGCCTCCTGGAGCCCTGCCCCACTCGGATGCTGAGGACAGTGACAGTGCTGCAGCCGTTTGAGCAGCTCGGAGGTCCTGTGGCAGCACTGAGCTGCTCAGGTCTCTTTGCTGCGCTTGCCTCTGCATGTTGAGTGAGAGGGACAGACTCCTGACAGGCTGTATGAGTCAGGGATCAAACCCGGGTTGTTCTTGACATGGGTCGAATTTTAGATTATTTATTAAAGAAATTGAAAAGTGAATTTCAGACAGGCATTTTTTCAGAGACCGGGCATGCCCACAAATAGCATGATAATGTGTTCATTCTTTAGCTGCAGAACAATTACTGTGGATTTTTTTAAATGGCTTAGTTAATCATGTTTCTGAAGCCAATAAATCATTATCTTAATTACACTCAGACCTATCTGTGTGCCCTTTTACATAGACGAACTGTTTCTGCATTAATATGATTCTGTAATGCAAAACTGCCTCTTTGCATATCTTTAGTTGCTGTTTAGGAATTGTTTATCTTCGGTATCAAAAAGTACAGTCCCTGAGATTCATATCAAAACGTTATTGAGCCTTCAGTTCTTCTGTCAGAATTACTTCTTAGTAAACAGAGCTTCAACAGAAAAAATGTGATGAGATCTGAACACACACTTGTAAGACAGGGTTTTTTTCAGTCTTAGGTAGTTTGCTTGAGAGTGTAACAAATGAATATAATAAAACTCAGTGCAAGACCATATAGACAGAAAAGGTGATTTTGGTTTTAAACAAAATTAATTTCACCCATATCCATTCTCAAACTAAGCACCAGGACATTGGTATCTATGTGATCACAACAGGATTTCTTGTGGTTATACAGGTGACAAAGGATGCTGACTGTTGGGTCCTTATCAAATCTCTTGAGTTTTCCTTAAATGATGATGACAAACTGGTTTCTGGACAGACTCTGACTTCCAGTGACCCTTTAGTAATGGAGAGATCATTTGTGTCTAGTCTTGCTTTGTCTTAGGCAAACTTGTTTTCCTTGTCTCACTGTTTTATGCCTTGAGCTCTGTTCTTCATTTTCTTGCTGCCTTATCTTTGCGGCTTCCATTTGTCTGTCCAGTTATCTTGCCACTTGACTGACTGCACTTGACATCAGTTAACAGAGTGTCATGGTTTTGTCTCAGCCATGAGCCAAGCACCACACAGTTGCTCTCTCTAAGAGAGTGGAGGGGCTGTGAGGGAGAGGAAAGAAAAACAAAGGCAAGCCATGTGGATTGGGATAAGGACAGGTTACTGGGACAGCAGAAGGAAAAATAACAATAACAGGACTTCATACATTTTTATAAAAATAACAATGCCCTGAGGAAAAGGGCTTGGGGGTACTCGTGGATGGAAAGTTGGACATGAGCCACCAATGTGCACCTGCACCCCAGAAGGCCAACCACATCCTGGGCTGCATCAGAAGATGTGTGGCCAGCAGATCAAGAGAG
>VXBZ01006375.1:76219-99165 GCA_013399135.1 Heliornis fulica
ACTGTGTCCAGCTCTGGAGCCCTCAGCACAAGGAGGACATGGACCTGTTGGAACATGTCCAGAGGAGGGCCAAAAAAATGATCCAAGGGCTGGAGCACGTCTCCTATGAGGAGAGGCTGAGAGAGTTGATCTTGTTCAGCCTGGAGAAGAGAAGGCTCCAGGCGGAACTTATAGCGGCCTTCGAGTGCCTGAAAGGTGCCTATCAGAAAACTGGGTTAGAACTGCTCATGAGGGCATGTGGCTATAAGATGAGGGGTGATGGTTTTAAACTAGAAAAGGGGAGATTTAGGTTGGATATTATGAAAATATTCTTCACTCTGAGGGTGGTATCACTGGCACTGGTTGCCTGGAGAGGTAGTGGAGGCCCCATCCTTGGAGATAATCAAGATCAGACTTGATGGGGCTCTGAGCAACCTGATCTAGTGAAGATGGCCTTTAAAGGTCCCTTCCAACTTAAAATATTCTATGATTCTATTTATAGAAAAATATATTAAATTTGTGATAAGCAATCTAGTTTCTCATCAAACAGCACAACTCAGGCCATACAGCTCAGAGCCATCCTGATACTGGACTATCCCCAAACTGTGTGTTCTGGAGTTGTGTGCTCCTTCCCCACCAGCCCCCTTTAGGCTGAGCATGACTTAGTTGATATGGAATAGGCCCTTTGGCCAGTTTGGGTCACCTGTCCTNTTATAGAAAAATATATTAAATTTGTGATAAGCAATCTAGTTTCTCATCAAACAGCACAACTCAGGCCATACAGCTCAGAGCCATCCTGATACTGGACTATCCCCAAACTGTGTGTTCTGGAGTTGTGTGCTCCTTCCCCACCAGCCCCCTTTAGGCTGAGCATGACTTAGTTGATATGGAATAGGCCCTTTGGCCAGTTTGGGTCACCTGTCCTGGCTGTGTCCCCTCCCAGCTTCCTGGGTGCCCCCCACCTTCTCGTTAGCAGGACAACATGAACAACTGAGAAGTCCTCGACTGCTTGGCAAGAACTAAAACATGGGGGTGTTACCAGCACGGCTCTCCTCCTGACTCCCAGACACGGCATGGCACCGCCTGCTGGGAAGGAAGTTAACTCTACCCTGGCCCAAAGCAGGTCACAGGGGTTCTTTCTTTTACCCATTCATGTTGTTTCTCCCAAAGCATTCACGTGCCTCTCTTTCCATTTGCAAGCCTTTCTGCAAGTCTTACCATTTCTGTAACAGATCTCTACAAGAAGACTCTGAGCAGCTCCCAAGGAGACTTGCTGGTGTTGCTGGTAAGAGCTGTCCATAACAACAGAGGACATGTTTGTGTCACGGAAAAGATTATTTTTCACATTTCTATATTGATTATTTTTCACAATTCTATACCCTCAGTATTTCTCTTAGTGAACTAAAGAAATCCTCTATATTGTAAGGACACTAATAACTTTCCATTCACTGTGGATGCGAGGGAGTTTTGTGTCAGGCTAACATCTAGCTTAAACTGAAGTGCTGTTAATGAAGATTATTCATAAGTTTCATGTCCTTGGAATAGTCTCCATTCCTCTCAGTATTCCTCCCGTATGTTTTGTATCCCTGTCACCAGTCATCTTACTAGTTTCCCATATTGCCACAGACATGTTCTTTGTTTCGTGTTCCATCATAAATATACCATTTACTATTCACACACATCTACCACCATTTAAATAGGAGAAAAACACTCTCACCAAATTGAAGCAGTGCTCTAGAAGATCAGACAGACTGCACAAATGCCTGCTCCCTGAATCTACTCATCCTCTTCAAAGCTGTCTTGTCAGGAGTTAGGTGTCACATTTTCCAGTAGTTTTGTTTTCATCCTGACATGTGTCTAATAACTGTAGGGTTTTAAAAGTGAACAGTAGGGGAAGACTTTGCCAGCAGTTCGAGTTAGCTCAGAAACTCTTTTACTCGTTAAAGTCAGACTTTTTTTCTGAGCTTTTTCTCAAGTTTGTGGTGTTTCTTCAAAACACAGTTTGGGAAGAACGTGACAATCTCTCACACATCAGATACAATACCAAACATGGGGGTGAATGTGCTGTGGGGCTGGCAGGCAGTGCCAGAGCACAGTGTATGGCTCTGGGCTAAAGCAGGCACATGGGGTTCATTTTCACAGAGGCCATGGCCAGGCACCTGTCCTGCAGAGGACCTTTTGCTGCAAATTTCACAGAAAAACCACAGATCCCTTTCCTCTTGGGGCCTGGGGCTCATCTCTAGGCTTGGATTGCAGGCTGCAAAGTCAGTGCTGTGGATCAACGCATCCCAGACCATGATGAGCCTCTAGTACCAGTGCCCAGAGAGATGCACTGTTCAAGGGCCTGACCCCAACAAGGGTTAAAAAAGAGAGCACTGAGCATTAAAATTCTGTTGGGTGCAGAGGAATCTGATTAGGATCTCACTCATCAAAGTCCTCAGGTATCAGGGACCTTCAATCCATATACACGGAGGGACAGACAGACAAAGCATCTTCTCTCTTGTGTTAATTACTTGTGACCCATTCTGTCTGTTCCCAGCAAAGTGAATTTCAAAACAAGCCAAGTACCAAATTTCCTGGTGGCTGCACGTTCAGAATTATGAAGTGAAGTTATGAAACATGCCATTAAAGAAGATTTCAGTATGATAATTGCACACAGGGTCAGTAACTCACAGACGGAGTATGCACCAGACTAGTAGCAAGCTGTACACCCCATCAGTAAATCTCAGCAGGACACGAGCCACTTGTTTCTGTTTCCTATCACATCAAGCCTCCCAGGGATGCTGGAGCTGCTGCTGTGTGAATAGTTTAGCACCCTCAACTGGGTACCTGCACCAGTGCACAAGGGCATTGGAAAGGAAACAGGTCTGAGTACCCAGGCAGTGACTGTCATGTGTAATAAACAGTTTAGCCTATGATTAGTTAGAGCTTTAGTTTGCAAGCATTAAAGTCACCTAGCACTTTAGCAATCCTGCTGCTCAGGCAGATGATGTGTTGCTGCATTCATCAGGGAGTAGTGAAAGGTGCTGAGAAGTCCAGACAGTACCGAGGCAGACCAATAGAAGGTCCTGAAACTAACCCCAGCCTGCTGTGTGGATACAACTTGTGTGTGAGAACACAACCAGGAGGGCATTACTTGTGAGACCAAGTCTTTGTTGCTAACAAAGGAAGTCTCCAGTCCCTGCTGAGGTGCAGAGGTCTGAGGAGGATAACATTTTTCTGTGTACAAAATTGTATGGGATTTGGATCAAGTCTCATATTCTGCCTGTGGATACAGGCAGGGGGGGGGGAATTACAAGCAGCTTGTAATTTCTCCTCACCTTCATGAGTTCACACACAAAGTGATTTTTTCCAAAGCTCCCAGACTTGGACTTTTCCAGCTCTTGCACACATCCCCCATTTGCCATGCATCAGCATCCACAACTGTGATGCTACTGTCCTGACCCTTGCATGCATTTGCAGCCTTTGCCCAGGGGACAGGCTGCTGTTGACTAGGATACAGGGTTGCCCACCTTCCTGTCAGGGACATGTCTGAGTGTTGGCCAGCCTCTTTTGGTTTTCACATGCTCCATGAAGTCAGAAGTGGCACAAGAGAAAGCTGCAGAGCCGTGTGGTGGGACAGACTCTCAGAGCAAGCTCTCACAGAGTGATGGCTGGGAGGGACTTTTGGCATGCTCCCAAAGTCCTCGGAGCAAAAGGGTCTGATATGTCATTCTTGTGCTAAGACTGAAATTGCTGGAGTTTTTAATGGTGGCACTTCAAATGCACACAGAGCTGTACACAACACAAGAGATGTTTTCCCCTGCCTTTCCCAAGATACTTTTACAGGGGTACGGAAGGAGTCCAAGCTGGTGGGAAGGCAGTGGAGCTCCTGCAGCAGAGAATGGGCTCTTGAGTCTGTCTCTGGAAGTAAATCCAACCAGACAACTTCAATTCCTACCTCTGTGTATTAGAGAGGGAAGCTCAGTGTTGTCTTCAAATGGGGTTAAGCAGTCTGTGCTAAATTATTTTGTAACTCTAGCACCTCTGGGTACCAGCTACCTCTTCCAAGGCAGCACAGAAAATTCTTGGAGGCTATACAAGAATTCACAGGCATCTTGCTGAAGGGATATGAGCTCCATAAGAAGGTCTAGCTGTGATTACTAACTAGTTCTTTCCATTGCAGTGTTCAAAATACTACTCAAGTCATTTTATGGATGTGTTTGAAGCCCATCACATGGCTGTGGACTCAGTCAGCTGGAATCCTTACCACTTGAAAGTCTTCATTTCCTGCAGCTCTGACTGGACAGTCAAGATCTGGGATCACACCATCAAGTAGGTCCTCCAAGGTCCTGGCGTAGACAGCGAGGTCCAGCCTGACACACCAGCTGCACATGTTGACTCTGCTCAAACCTCAGTCTCAGTTTGCCTCAAAGGTGTTGAGATTGATAATTGCAGGAGCTACTGTGGCAGGTGTAATCTTTTAGAGCAAAGCTGTAGAGAAATGTCAGGAGCTGTCTTATGACCTCAAGGGCCAGACACCTCTTAAGAACCAGGGAGGCAAAAAACCCCCAACAACAAAACCCCAAAAAGAAACATCTAAAAATACATAATGAAGTTCAGGGTTAGTGGTTGAAGGATGTCTGGTTTCAATCAGGAAATTGATTTTGTTGTAAATCAGTCAGAGTCAAATATTTCCTGTTGCAAATACTGCTCTAATATTGAATATTATTGTCAGAAGACCAGAAAGCAAAAATCACTTTTTCCTGCATGATTATTAAACAGATAGACTGCATCTTGCTGTGTATATTGTGAGAAGCTCTTAAAATGCTTCAGAAAGGAAAGAATTGTGATAGCTTTCTTCTTGTCACAGCAGGGCTAATCCCAACCAATTTGGGTTGATGCTCAGCTTTGCTTTGCCTTTGGCTCAGACCCTGTCTAGTATATGGCATAGACAAGTACCCCATCTCCCACTTCTACAGCTGGCCTTGAACAACTCAGACTGAAGAGATATCAAAGTGTTGACATCTCAATGTTTCACTTCCAGAGCAGCATGTTTTTAAATGTGTTCTTCTCCTTGGATCTTCTCTTACAGGAGTCCGCTGTTTATTTATAACCTGAATTCGGCTGTTGCGGATGTCGCGTGGTCCCCTTACTCCTCCACGGTCTTTGCTGCAGTAACCATTGATTGCAAGGTGAGAGGCTGGGGGCAACACTGTTCTGATTTGAGCTGAGAGAAAGTCAAAGGAGATTAGGGTTAGGAGTGGGAATTAGTCAACTCAATCCTGGCCAAGCATGTTGGGGAGCTGCAGATTCCCCTCCAGCAGGATCTGCCACAGAGATGTGCTGAATCGGCTGTGGCTTGCCTGGGGATCTTGCCTCAGGATGGCAGGGTTATTTCAGTAGGCCCTAAAGAGCTATTAATTCCTCTTGGCTCAGTGTGATTGCTAGAGACACAGGAATAATAAAGTAACAGAGATGAGGAAACCTGGGCAGCAGCATTCCACACTCCTCCTACCCTAAGGTCTACCACTAAGGGCCCTATAAGCAGGAAGGTCAGAAATCTCTCAGGTGCATCCCAATCCTGCAAACAGGTGATGTTAAATCACGGTCCAGAGGGCTTTCAGCAGTTGCTGAGGATCATCTGTGCATGTCACTGCAGCCTTGAAAAACCCATCAGAAATGCATGTGGGCCCTCTCCACTAAGACTAGGTGCTTCTTGGGGCCCAAGCACCGACCCATCCCCCTCCAACCTCTGGCATAAGCAAGACAATCTTCCCTGCAGTCCTAGCTTCCTCCTGTTACTCCAGGGATGGAGGTACTCAGAGGACAGAGAGGAAAACAGGGGTCATCAAACAGGCTGTTCTTCCTATCTTTCCTGCCCTCGGCATAGACATCTCTAGGCATGAATTGGTCATTCCTTCTCAACGCTGCTTCTGCTGAATTAAGGTAGAGGTTGCAAATGCATGCAAGTCTCTGCTTGCTCTTTTGTTGACCACATCAATGCAGGTGTGTAGCTTGCACGTGTCAGGAGAAAAGCATTCAACTCCTTCTTTGTGAAATCAGGTCATTAACCAGTGCACTTCCAGGGACAGAAAGATGACACTCCAGATCAGAGCACCCCTAGTACAAACGATGTCAGGGCATTGGTTCTGAACCTCCAAGGTATAAAGGAACGATAGAATAAAGTGGTTATATACTTATATTGATATTAAAAAAATCAATTGTAGTAATATGCCCAGGGTCAGCCAACAGAACTTTGCTCCAATTAAATAAAATCAACATTTTCCTACTATGTGTGACTGTCTCCAAGAGTAATGAGTTGGTAATGAAGTACTTAGACCAGTCCTAATACTGAGATGATGGCAGTTGTATTTTTGCCCCTAGCCATCCATCCTAGTATCTCAGATGGTTAATTTTGGCCTGGCAAGTAGCCAGGTCACATAGCTATCCATCAACACTGGTTTTGTACTCTAAGACCACATTGCTCTGTCACCATGGGCTGTATGTTTTGCTGGTATAAATTGGAAAGTCTGTGCAGTTTGGCCAAATTACTCTGGCAAAAACATGGCCTTTATATATATCTCTATCACTGAATTGATGCCTTGGCAACTTTATTGAAGTTTAACCTTTATGTTATAGCAAAATATTAATTTCTCTGATACACTGACTCAGGCCGTGACTTTGCCTCTCCCAAGCTGAGCAATAGAAATCTATTCATGGGAATGCCTGCCCTCCCTGGGAAGCTTCAGATACCACAGCCTAGAGAAAGCAATGTTGATGCTGTTCCCTGGCAGACAGGGTCAGGATCAGGCCCTTTGTTCATGGGCCTGTCTCTCCCCATTCTCACATACACCAAACAAAGAAGCTTCACAAATGAAATTAATGTGTTCAATGTTGGACATCCTCTGACTTGTTTTCCACAAACGAAGTAGTGTGTGCCCCCAGACCTGTCCAAGGCCTAGCTGCCATTCACAGCTTTGACTGAGAACTGTGGTACCCCAGCTGTGTCCTGGCACCTAACTGCAGGAAAGAGGATGGAGATGTCTGCAAGCAGCGTGAGCTCATGGAGGATAAACACTGGGTGTACCCATATTTCTTATTCAGGTGGTAACATTTCTGCAGTGGCAGTTCATCTCTAGGGAGGCTTCTTGCTACTCACTTGAGCCAGGATCTTTGACAGAGCTTTTTTTTTTTTTTTTACCAGGATCTTTGACAGAGCTTTCTTTACCTGATGCAGAGAAACTCCTATAGACTTGGTGGGAGTTTGTGCAATGGGGTCTTTCCACCTCACTCCTACCTTGTCCTAGCTGCTGCTGCATTGGCCGTAGTTGTGCTGCTGCAGAGTCACATTAGCTGCAGCATCCAGGGGCCTTGGAGCTTGTTTGGGGCTATGGATAAGACAGAAGACTGCTGGACTTGGCAGGAGTGCACCCAACGATTCTCACCTTGGTTATCCTACACTGGATATAATTCAGTAATCCTATCTAGATCCTAATCTAGTCAGATTTAATTCTTCTTTATGCCTTTAATCCCAAACTATGAGAAGAGTGGCTGTCAGACAGGTGCAGCCCAGAACTGGGCTGCCTGGCAGGAAATGTCCAGGCAAGACCTGCTATCCCATTGTAGTGGGCTGGCCAAGACGGATGCTCTAGGCCTCTGTGTTTAACCACTAACCATGATGGTTGCAGCAGGGTGTGTCTGAGACGTGGTTTAGTTTCTATTTTGAACAGAACCTTCTAGATCTGTGGTGAAAGTGGAATAAATAGCTGTTTACAGCCTCCTTATTCCTGGATTTATTCCACTTTGTAGCAAAGTGCACTTCTTGGGAATAACTGAGTGCCTCACAAAGGGCAGTATCCATTAATGCTGGGGAAAAAATCTGCATTAACAGGATACACAGAACTACAGGACATGCAGCCAGAAAAATAGAACATTAAAGGTCTCCTGTTCATAAACAGCCTCTAGCATTGCATCCATGCATAATTATACCTGCAAAACTTGAAGGTTGCCTGGAGGTGGTTTTAAATTGAGCCTTAATTGCAGTCTTAAAGAGATACTTGGCATATTTTGAAAAACACATTTCCTTATTCAGGCTGATGCTATGTGTCCAAAATGTACTGGTCCCCTAACTCCTAATACTGACTTGAAAATTGGGGCATTTTAGAATCTAAAAAATCTCTCAATCCCTGTGAATCCAGAAGGTGAAGATTTAAGAAAAGTTGTAAACATCAGGGACATTACAATAAAATGTGTGTGTTAGCAGCTGGGCATCTGCTTTGGATAGCACCACCTCTTCATAAATAACCTGAGCATGTGCATTCTCCTGCCGGTGTAGTGGATGCTAACTGCTACTGTTGCTCTTTATCATGTTCTGGATAATTTCCTTAGTCTTCTGCTCTGCCTAATGGCCATTTTATTTCAGAATGAACATAAGTGATTTGCAAAGAAA
The DNA here is from genome assembly GCA_013399135.1 of Heliornis fulica. NCBI lineage: Eukaryota > Metazoa > Chordata > Aves > Gruiformes > Heliornithidae > Heliornis > Heliornis fulica. Next base: position 84,630 of record VXBZ01006375.1, read on the forward strand.
ATTGAAATAAAATAAAATTGTCAGAGACGCGCACATCCGTGCCAACACCACCTGGGAAAAAAACCCTCTCAATTTTGTAACTAGGTGCCTAAATAAATGGCCTGATTTTAAAAGGACTGGGCAGCCAACTGTTTTTATGGAAGCTAGTCTCTGCTGGATGTGCTCAGAGCGGTTGCTATAGAGCATTCAGATTTGGTTTCAACAAGTGTGCTAAGTCCGCTGCAGTTTTGCTCTGTGATTGCATTTTAGATGACACTTGTGTTCCTTGAAGACTCCACAGTGGTTCCTAAAGCAGATAACTGGGGAGACCTATTATTTCCAAACATGAGTCCTGCAGTTCAGTTGACTGGCAGCAACTCTGTGGCCCCTCCAGGCCAGCTCCTGCAGGGACCAGGTTGCAGATACCAATGTGATTAGCACTGAAATAAAATGAGGTTAGAGAACACCTAGATGAGTTTAGGTTGTAAATGGTAAAAGCCTGATAGGAAGAAAAAGGCTAGCTGTGCTGAGAGACCTGCTTTGGAAATAAGAAATAAGTAAATATGGAGGCAGATTTGGATGCCTCGCCTCCTAACTGTAAGTTGCAGCAAATCTGGAGATATTGTACAGCTTATTGTAAAGACAGAGGGCAGAGAAATGGAGAGGGGTGGAATTCAGCAGGATTTGACCTTGGGAGTTTGCTTTAAGCCTACCACAATCTTACACTTTAGGAGGAAAAAAAAATTTTGAAAAAAAATATGTAAAAGCAGGAATCACACATGAAACTTCCTTATTTTCCTGATTTAAGGCAAGTAAATAAATGGCATTGGCAGTTTGTGCTGCACAGGGGCAGTTCCATAAACCTCCACATCTGGCTGACTCTGGACATACAGGTGCTTTATTGTGCTGAATTTATGCATGAATAGTTACCCCTGTTAAAAAAGCCAAAGACACCCACATGGTAAGTGTCCCCAGGTGGATGGACCCAGGCTGTGGGCCACAGCTGCCCCATGCAATGGCTGTAATGGGTGGACAAGCTGCGCTTTTTCAGTCTGGAGAAGGAAGACAGCATCAGCCTACCAGTGCTGAGGAGTTACAGCCAAGCTCTCCACAGCACTGCAGGAAGGGAAAATGGGACACAATAGCCAAAATGAGTTTAAATGAGTGGTTTGGTCTGGTTATGAAGAAATCTTTCACTGTGGGGGCAGCCAAGTAATGGAACAACTTGCCCAGAGAGCTTGTGCCATCACTGTCCATGGAGATTGTGCCATCTATCCACACTGACTTCAGAGATGACCGTGATTTGGGCAGGAGGTTGGAGCAGAGGCTTCTGAGAATCTCTTCCTACCTGAATTGCCTTCTAACCCTGTGACACCATGAAATATCCTTGTGTTAAAAGAAGGAACCCAGGGGTTTTACAACAGGCTTGGGAGTGTGCACCAAGTCCATTTGTTCGCATGATTTTGTAGTCTGTGTCCTTCATGACTAATGCAGCAAGAGCAAGGTGATGTTACAGCCATCTTTAGTAAACACTGATAGCTTCAAGATAAATGCCATCCAAGTGTGCACTCTGCAAAGAAAGCCACTCACACATATGCTCCAGGGCTTTTCCCCATTACTGAAGCTGTTGACCTTTCAAGATGTGAAATACTTGAAATAACCCAAACCTTCAGGAAATTAGCTAATGCTTTGTGCTGCTCAGGAAGTGAGTGTGCTTTTCATGCCTATATAAATGTATTTTACTGTACAATTTCTGTATGAGAAGTCTTGAAGACCAGGTTTCTGTTGTATCTTGAAGGATAAGATGCCAAAGAAATGTCTGCTGTCTTGATGCCCATCCTTTTCCAGCTAGTAGAGAAACACTTGTTTAGTGCTGGCATTGATTGATCAATTTACAGAGTTTTGGTGCCCATTTAGGACTGACCAGCAGCAAAAGCCATTCTCTGGCTTCAAAAGCATGAACAATTAGGCACATAAGCAGCTTGCTAAACTTTCCAAGTTTGCAAATATTTCACTGGATATTTTGGACCTGATCCTGCCTTTCAATGTAGTGCATGAATCCGAGGTGCTGGTGAACCTCTCATTTGCTGTTTTTTTTTTTTTTANGTCCCCACTGAACGAGTCTTTCCTCCTGTCCTTCTGCAGTAGCCTATAGGGTTTGTCCATGCCTTATGGGCCACCACTAGCTCTGCAGAGCTGGGACAAGGCCTATCTTGGTCTGCATTTTGGCCGAGGCAACTTCTGGGGTGTAAAAACACTAACTGAGTGCAGATTCCTTTGTCATCACCCAGAAGAACCTTTGCGTAGGCTGAAGTGGGCAGGGGCTTTCTTAAAATGGCTTTGAAATTACATTCATAGCATAAGTGGTTGTTTTCCGGTAAAACTATTCATTTTCTTCTCCTACAAAACCTAAAAGGTTCTTATTCCCTGCTGAATCTCTGAGATTGATGTGCACTGCTGGGCAGACTTATGTCTGCTTTAAAACAAGGGCTGGTGGCATGTCAAAGCTCAGTGAGGTAGCTGGGCAGAGTCCCTGGAATCTGTGTTAGTTGGTCTGTCCTCCCTTCTCCTTCCCCAGCCACCAGACTGTCTGGGCACTGCCACATCTCTTCCCTAGCAGCTTCTTTTAGGGAATAAAGCTGACCTGGAACACCTTGGTTTATCTCTGCAGGGTCTGAGCCCTCAACTCTATCTGCTGCAGCTCCCATCCCCTTTTAGCTCTGATGGGCTCCAAGCCTAAATGCCAGGCACCTTGTCACACCACTGCTCCTTCGTATCCCTTAGCTACTAATTCACAGGTGAGGTCACTTTGTCAGCACAGTGGTTGGGTTCAGTGCAAAGCTAAACTGATAAAACCCTTATGTCAATGGCTCTGAATCTGTTCCCTACACAGATGCTTTCAGTCCAGTTTTACACTACTAGACCTGCTGCTCTTTCAGGTTATGCTCTTTTGACATTTTGATGAAACCCAACTACTGAGATTACCTAGTTCATTCAACCACAAAGCAACCAGATTTGTCTTCTTATGCTTGTATGGATGTATGTGAGTGAAAAAAAATCACTTGGGAAGCATCTCTAAAGAATTCATTAATTCTAAATTCTAAATAGATGAATTCTAAAGAATTCATTCAAGAATCACTTGTTAGCTTTTGGATAAAAAACCTTCTGGGGGCACAGAGCCTGTCATGAGTACTTGAGTTTAGAAAGCTGCTTCTAGAAGCCTTTCTGCTCTCCTGTTAGCCACCATGAAGAATGGCCCCTCACTTAGGTTTGAATCTGCAAGTTGGGACAATTGGCATTAGGAACTCTGAGACCACCCCAGCAGACCGCCCCATCCTGCTGTACAGAGACAGCAGCTCCTGAACCTTGGTACCTATTGCTTAGCACTTTACAATGACCTGAAACCTGCACTGTTTCATTGTAAATGCCAGCCTCCAAACCATGACACTTTGATACCTGTCTTGTGGACAACTTTGCCAGCCTGCCGCAGGGCTGCAGGTGGCAGAGGGCAGTGACTGCTGCTCACATCAGACTTGATGCTGCCCTTTCCTGTGCAACTGCCTGCCTTGGCAGTGCCCCAGCCTCCAGCATGGTCTCTCCATGAGTCCCTGCAAACATCTGAAGAGAGGGAGCTTGGCCCCAACCTATGAGGACGTAGTTTCAACTTGACCTCAGGTATATGGGCTGTGGGTCATGGTAGGGAGAGCACAGAGGGACTGGCGTGGCTGGAGTGTGTTTGCATGGCAGAGCCTTGGGACATTTGCCCTGGGGCATATGATGGATGATAAAGACAGTCTCCCCGTTCTTCACCAGAAGAAGAACCATTTGGGATGGGATGACAGAGTCGGGAAATATCAGAAGACTGGAGGAAAGACTTTTCCCAGCAATTAGGAGCATGATGCTCCAGAAGAAATTAGGCAGAATAAATGTGCTATCCAGAAAGATCTTGGGACAAATCATTGAATGGTCTATTTGTAAGCACTGATAGATCAAGGAATAGACAGGCTGGTAAGGTTTTAGTAAGGCCCTATCTCATAAAATTGATCTGATATCATTCTTGAGAGTAACAGTCCTGGTAGATGGGAGGAAGTAGATGTAATATATGCTTTCAGGCTGACTTCAGGGATACTATTGTCACAAGCCCATAAGCAATCTACAGTGCAAGTGAGAAGGTGGCTGTGACATGATCAAAGTCATCCTCAGCAGAGTGTGCAGTGTGGCCAGGGGTGCTTCAAGGCTGGGGCTGAAACCCAGCTGCAGTTGTGGTGGGACTAAGCAGGCAGGACTTGCAAGTGCTTTGGTACCAGCACTGAAATTGTAAATGAGCTTGACGATCTCAGCAGCAATTTGCAATCAGTGAGTTGTAATTCAATAAAGTCACAAACCAAATGTGCAGTATGAAATGAGCACTCGTTGGGGAAGCAGCAGGGCTGTAAGGGAGGCTGGGGCCAGGGACTGTCCTCACTGCCACGCTCTCACTGACACTGTGCCACTGAGGCAAACCCTGAGAGATGCAGGGGAGAGTCACCCCATCAACACAGGTGGGGCTCAGGTAGAAATTTGGATGCTGGTCACTGAGGAAGGGTCATCTCTGCTGTGACAGAAGGTATTGCAGTGTACTGTAGGGGTACTGGCTGCTATCATTAGCCTAGCCATTGCATGAGTTCAGCACAGATTAGTTTCTCTGTTTGACTTTCACATTTCAGAAGTAATTTGGAAAGTAACATTAAGTTTAGTATAAAAGTGAAGAGCAGACTGAGTCTGTGATTCATTCCAAAGCTTGCTATTAAAGTTGAAGAGAAAAAAGTGTCACAGACAACATAAGAAAATCATATTAGACCAAACTGAAGTGCGACCAGCTCAGGGGTAGGACGTATCAGCTATTTAGCACCAGATAACAGAACTCAGAAGTGTGCAGGACAGAGACATGAAGGAGATTATCCTAATCACTGAGACTCTCAGAGCAGAGCCAGGCTGGCAGAAGTGGTGACTGACAGGGAAGTTAGCTGGGATAAACAAGCACTTTCTTGTAAAGCAATGTAACAGGGTTTTCAGAAGAGGTCAAATGGTCCTCTCAGCCTGTCTGAATGAATAGCAGCTCCTCTGTGCAGTAAGACTTTTATTTCTACTGACTCATGGGAGCTGAGTCAAATCAGTTGAGGCTGATGCTGCTTTCCTACCATGTCAAATTGGGAGCGACCCAGTTCTTACTGAACAAGGAATAGCTGAGCAGTGCAGCCCCACAGTGAAACAGCTCCTACACTTAAGCTCAGTGACATAGACCTCCTCTTTCCCCGTTGTGTCATGCACCCTGGAGCAGTGGGCTGGGATGTTGCAGGACAGAGGGATGTGCTTGGACTGGTCCCATATCCCAGGACATGCAGCTGACTCCTGACTGGCAAAGCTCACCTGTCTGCCTGAAAAGTAGCTTTCATGGATCCCTGCTCAAGCTCCTGAGCTGGAACCTACCTCTGAACACACTGTAATGGAGTTGTGGTCAGTTCTTCCCCATTAATTAGCATTAAAGTGCTATGAAAGCCCCTGTGCTTGTGGGTCTGTCTGGTGATGGTATCAGGGCAGCCAGGGATCAGCATTCCCATGGTGTCCTTGCAGAAGTGGGAAGGCAATGAAAGTTTTCTGAGTTAGGTCTCTTTACTGCTGCCAAGTCTCTGACTGACCCAGGTGTCAGAGAGGACAAGGACTGTCCTACAACTCTATTTTGTAACTCAAAAAATTTCTTGTAGAGAAAATTAACTGAAGGCTGTTCTGGCTATAGCAGGAGCACAGAAATTGTGCAAAGTAGGACTTCCACTGCATGGCATCTTGGCTTTGATGCAAGCTGCTGTGGCCCTATCTGCCCTTTGAGGATGCTCCAGCAGCTGTCTTGGTGCTAGACAAGGGCTGAGGGTGGCCTGTCCACTTGTTAAACATGTTCCCTGAGTTTGAAACAAATCATCCCTGGAGTTTGCAAATGGATGAAGTATCATGATTCAGTCAAGAAAATGAGGGAAATCCATCACAAGGACAGTGAAAGCCAAGTAGTGAAAGAGATGTCAACTGGTAAAGGGCAGCATGATATTAAATTATCCCTCACCTTTTGCTCTTGCTCTGCCTTTATTCTTTGTTGCCAAGTTACCACGTATATCTGCCTTGTTCTCACACACATATATATATTCCCACCTAGCCTTGGTTCTGGTTGCCATCAGGCTGGGTTTGAGCAAGCTAGCACTTCCCAGACCTCTGCTGGGAAATGAAGGCTTGTCAGCCCAGGAGAAAAGGACAGCAAAGGCTTCAGCCACTGCAGCCATGGTGTGTGTTTGAGGCATGCAGTAAAGGCAGGGTATGTCAAAGTAGCTCTTCAGCTCCCATCTTCATGGGCCACATGAGGTCAAGCAGTTTGTTCTGCTGACAGTGAGGTTGGTTGATTTTGGATGCTTTGAAGGGTCCATCTCTCCCCCAGATACCCTGGCATCTCCCTCCCTGGGGTTGTCAGGGTGCTGTCCTGCAGGGCAGAGGGTGACAGCAGAGTATGAACACAGTACCATCAGAGGTCCAAGTACCATCAGAGCTGCTGAGGTGCTGAGAGCCTGGGCTGACTTCAGGCTTTAAATCTGCAGAGCGGGTGTGGAGGAATGGGTTATTCAAAACTCTGAACGTGTTTTGGTACTGGAGCTACAGTAATAGTGTTGTGCTGTGCTTACAGAGCAGCCAGGCAGAACCTCAGTGGGGAACCACTGGATTTGGGGAGGTGGAATATATTTGCATGGTTCATAGAGAGAGGAGCTGTTGGTCTGGATGCAACTGAGGTGCATTTCCTTGGCTGTTTGAGAGTCAAGCATCAAAACAGTTTTCTGTCAAATGTTTTCTGCAACCGTAACAGCAGAGTTAGATCCATTATTGCCTCCACATCAAGCATGGAGGCTCTGTTGTTACCATGATGGTAATTTTAAAATGTTCTTATTTAATAAAAAGTGACAGTTGGAGGCTGCAGGATTCATCTGATCCCATCTCAGAGAAAACTGGGCATTTTCTTAAATTCAGTGCTCCTTTACAGGGACTACTGACTTAACCTTACATGAAGAAAATGTTTGCTTTGAGCACCTGCCTGGTGTAAGACTGCCCAACACTTTGGCATTGTGGGTCTAGGTTTCTTCTGATGGCTGTTGATGCCAGCTCATAAATCCCCATGCCACAAGGACTTGCTTAGCTCAATAGCTTAGCTCCATTCAGAGGGTGGTACATGTCCTGCTGCACTTCCTTGGGGTGGGCATGCCAGCCTACTGAGATCATAAATGGGATAGCTGTTGGAGTCATTGGTTACTGCTTAGCTGCAGATCCCTTGGGATCTGCAGCTAAGCTGAGGGAAGCCCAGGAGAGTTGTATCACTATCCAATTTCTGACATTTTCATGGGATTTTTTACCTCTCTGTGCCTCTCACAGTGCTTTTTAGCCTTGGAGTCTGGTTTGTGTCCCTCTGTGGAAGTGGCCACATATTATACCTAAGGACTCTGTAACAGAAGTTATTGGAATGCTTAGTAGTAGAAAGAATGAAGGTGTCTGCCATGGAGTGCAAGAGCAGGGCTCAGACCCTGCAGGTCCCCGATTTGCTCTACAGTATCTGCAGAAGGTATCTCGTGAAAGCAAGTTTGTTGTCAGGATGCTCCAGTTTCCTCTCTGGGAACATGCACCAGGGTAGGAACACTTTTTGAGGGCTGAAACTCAAGAGATATTTTTTTGATGTATTTTCTAAACTGCTCCTTGATGAGTGAGAGTGAGCAAGTGTGGTGGCCCCAGGTTGCAGCACCTACACAGAGCAAAGTACTGGGACCATGAGGCAGCATAAGTGGAAATGTCAGAGCAGACAGGAAAGAGGAGACTGTGCACAGTGAGACCCTCTCTGGTTTGTAAGCTTATGACAAGGATACTGCTTTGACATGTTTTTTGTACCTGTGCAGTTCTCAGCACCACTAAAACTCAAGCTGGTGTTCCAGCACAGGGCACTGTGTTGCCCCAGCACAGGGCACTGTGTTACCCTGTTGCTCTGTGCTGTCTTCCCATCAAATCTGCATTTTGTGCTTCAGGGACCCTCAGCAAGTTACTGTGTTCCCCGTGAATTCATAGAACTGTGATGTGTTGCATCTCCACAAGTGTCACGGCCCTGCTGTGCTGCTGCAGATAAAGGGTGATGCTATGGTACTGAGTGAGGCATTGGAGACCAGATTGATGGAAGCCACCTGCCCTGTGAGCTGTAGGAGCCCAGGATGATGTAACACATTGTATGTCAGTGAATTATGTGAATACACTTGTCTGCCCCATGTGGAAAGTTACATAAATATCAGCCCTGCCTTGAGAAGAGAGTCCTATGGAAGCACCTGCTCTCCACGGAGAGGCTTTAGATGTTGTTCTGGTCATCCAGGCTCCCCATGAGTATGATAATTGAGTCACACTTGGGGTCGGGTAGCACTTCTGTGGGTCATGGTTGCACTTCTCTGGGTTATATACCCGGAGAGGGCTCTACTTGCAAGACCAGAAAAGCTGCTTTTGTGTGTTAACAATGATTATAGCCTGGAGGAATGGGGGCCACTGGAGAGGTGGGATGGAGAGCAGCTGTGTGCTGTTGGTGATAGGAGATCCAGCTGGATGCTTCTCAATAATCCTTAACCCCAGAACCTGAGCCAGCAGGGCAGCTCATGGGACTAGGAACCTGAAGGGAGAGCTGCAGGTTTTCAATCTCGGATTCTTTGGGCAGAAAGCCCTGCCCCAACCCTCAGGCAGATCTGCAGATGGTGCTGGTCACATGCAGCTCTGCTGCTTTACAGATCTGTTGAACTGTGGGAAGTCCTGTGCCCCCTTTAGGTTACTCCCAAAGCACCAATAACAGTGTCAGCCTGACCCCATTTCTCTGTAAGCCTATAAATAAAAGCCTCTGGAGTCCTTACTAACGCCCATGGCCCACCCCTCCATCTGGAGTGTCTGACAGTTGATATGAGGCTGATGTTTCCAGCTGAAGAACTGAAATAGTTTGTTCCTTTCCATGATTCCCTTGGCAAAGGAAAACAAGCCCATTTGTTTAGAAGCTCATAAAAAAAAAGAAGCTTTATAGTAGGAACATTCATAAACTTGTTTGCTTTTGACCTTCTCCACATTGCTGGTGGTTTTGAGTTCTTGTCCCAGGAATCGAGCTTATCTGGGCTGTCAGTGGTATTTCTGAAAAACAGCCTCACCCACAGTAATTTGCACTGCTCAGCACTCCAGCTCTGAGCCTTCAGACATGCCATCTTCCTCCGCTACAGTGCTGGACGGGGTGTGCAGGTGTGATACGCTGACAGCCTTGCAGAGCAGCAGCACAGACCTGGCTGCTGAGAAGAAAACTAGCCACTAATGCCTTGTTACTTTTTTTTTTTTCTTTTTCTAGATTATTTGATGCTATTCAAGCAGTGGGCATTTCCTAGGCTCTTGGGTTGCTAAGCATTTAGTTTGTGTCATGAGCGGGGTGTGTGTGTGTTGTGCCCTTAAATTAATAACGGTGTATTCTGTGAAGGAAAGCAATTAAATGTTCAATGAGTGTGGGTCATTCGGGGCTGTTATGCTTGAAAGAGAGCTTGTTCCTTTGTAGAGATAGTAAGACAGCAGGCATAAAGTACAAGCCAGGACAGCCACCTTTATTTATGCCTAGAGGTAGGAAATTGGGATTGCCTTGGCTGGACTGCGAGACTTCAAGTGTCAGGTCTAGATTCAGAATTTCATGCTGGCATCTCATATTTTGAGCATATAAAATGAATTTTTTTAAATTTTTTTTCCACCTATGCTTCTGCTGACTGAGGAAGAAGTCTCCAAAATGCAGATCCTCATTGTGGTTGGTGCTTTGGACTCTTCTTGACTTATAATGTGACGGATTTCTTAAAAAGCATGTCTGAGAACCCTGTCCAGTTTTCAGGCTCTTCCCTGGCTGGAAAAGTCTTATTTTAATTCAGTCTGGAGGGAGTCTTCCTCATGGTTTTCTGTGTCTGTAAAACCTTTGCATGGCTTTCCTGCTCAGGCCAAGGAGATCACAAATTGCTGGATGTGGAGTCCTACACAGACACATCAGCTCAAGACTGTCTGGGACGTGTGCTTGTACATTGCCGAGCTCTTTGCTCTGTGTGGGTCGTGGCTTCACCCCAGACAGGTGTGAGCACCACAGAGCTGTTCTCTCTGAGGGGAGCTTGGAGTGGGGGGGGAAAGGGAGAAAACCAAAGACAAACCTCACAGGTTGGGATAAGGGGACAGCAGAGAGAGAGATAACAGGACTTTGTAGCAAAACATACAAAGTTTTTCATTGAACTGCAGGACTCAGGCCCTACAGCTCAGAGCCATCCAGAACTGGACCTCTTTCAGATTGAAGTCGCTGCCCCTTGTCCTACCCCTGCACTCCCTGATGAACAGTCCCTCTCTCACTTTCCTGTTGGAATCATTTAATTATTGGTAGGCCATAATAAGGTCTTCCTGGAGCCTTCTCTTCTCCAGGCTGAACAAGCAGAACTCTCTCAGCCTGTCTTCATAGGAGAGGTGCTCCAGCCCCCTAATTTTCTTCATGGTCTCCTCTGGACTCGTTCCAACAGACTTACATCTTTCCTGCACTGGGGACCCCAGAGCAGGTCGCAGTACCCCAGGTGGGATGTCACAAGAGCAGAGTAGAACAGTAGGGCAGGATCACCTTCCTTGACCTGATGGCCACACTGCTTTTGATGCAGCCCAGGACATGGTTGGCCTGAGCTGCTAACACACACTGCCAGCTCATGTTGAGCTTATCCTCAATCAGCACCCCCAAGTCCTTCCCCTCAGGGCTGCAGAATTCTCCATTCTCCACCCAGCCTGTAGTTCTTGGGATTGTGATGACCCACATGCAGGACCAAGTCACCGGTGTGGGATGAAAACGTACATGTACTGATCTGGTACAAAACCTTCCACACTCTTTGGAGTAAATTTCATAGGGTAACACTGTCTGATTTCACATAATTCCTAGATTAAAATTGTAAGCATGGCACAATGTTGAAATAATATGTCTCATCTGTCTCCTAAGTGCTGGTAAACAAGACACAGCTGGCAGGAGATGTACAAGTAGCTCAGTCCTAATTTTCCCCATATTCCCACTGTACTTGTTAGCATAACATATTCACTTCCTTAGTTTTTTTGAAGACAGAAAAGGGAAAATAAACATAAGGCTGAAAGTGTCCATGGTGGATTGAAGGGGGGAGTCCAGCATGCTTGAGACTGGTTGCTTCAGCACCAGGGAAGAGAGGGATGTCATGTTTTATTGACCTTTGCAGGTTGTATCAATGACGGGACCTAATTGCAATTTTTGGGAGGTAATGTTAACATGTTCTCTCAAGTAACTACCACTGTTGCTCTAGGGTCATGATGAAATGAGCTTTATTGTGCAGTTTGTGATGTTACAGGTCTGTGTCACTGCTGCATCACTGCCATAGGACTGAGGTCCATGCCCATGAGAATCCTGCCTGAGCAAGGCCTAGGGTCTGTCTCCCTTTATCCCTATCTTCTCTGTTTATTTACCTGGCACTTCTCTCGACGTTTTGGGAGAAGGATGTCTGTGCAGGCATAGCATCCAAAGCAGCTGGACCAGAGTGGGCTGCCAGCACCAAGTTGTCCTGTGCTGTGCCTTTTCCTGTGCTTTCCTGGCTTTGTCCCAGGGTATACCCTTAATCATACCATCCATGTTCCTATCATTTCCCTATTAATTGCTGGTTTGAGTCTGTATGTTGTTATTAAGCAAAGTTCTGCAGTAAGTGGCCATAAGTATTACTGACAGCTTTGTGTATCAATCTGTGTTAGACTCTGATTTAACACCTGGTTGTCTCATTACTTGCAGCACTGAGCAGGAAGATTAAGACCTGTGGGGTTAGTAATGCTGGCTCTGAGCCTTCTCCAGCCAGGATCAGCTGGAGCCTTGCCAAGGGTCTGGGAAAGAGCTTGCATCCACAGCAAGGAACTGCTCCCCGCTCCATGAGTCCCTGCAAGAGGGGGACATTCCCTTAAATGCAGCAGGCAGCTTCTGCACGCTGCTTATGTAAAAAAAAGACAAAGGTCCTGACTGCAGATGGTAACCACGTGCTGAGGCCTTTCTGTGGGACTTTTCTCCAATTCCTCCAGCCATCATTCTGCCACTGAGGGATCTTCTTGCCTCATTAATCCCTTTTGTGGTTTTTTGCCTTTTTTCCCCAGGCCCATGTGTTTGATCTGAACATTAATAAGTATGAAGCTCTCTGCACCCAGCAAGTGTTGACTAAGAGGAAAAATAAAATCACCCATATCCAGTTTAACCCTGTCTACCCTGTTGTCATCATTGGAGATGAACAAGGCCACGTTATTTCTTTGAAGCTCTCTCCCAATCTGCGCAGGATGCCCAAGGTAAGGACAATCTGCAATTCCCTAATGGAGGTACCAAACCACATCATGTCTCTTCATGCCTTATCATTGCCCCCCTCCCCACCACCCCACACCCCCTTCTGTGCAGGTTGGCAAAACTGCTGTCTCTAGCAAGGTGCTTAGTGTTGCCTCAAGCCTTTTGGGTAGGATACTTGGGATGTTGAATACTTGTCTCTGTTCCTGTGTGAATAAAAAGACTCCATTCAGGCCTGGGCAGGAGTGAGGAGGGGTGGGAAGGGAATTTGCTGTCTGTGGGCACTTTCTGACCATGGTTCAGACAAATTCAGAAGCTCTGCAGATGTTATTTTTTCTCCCCAAAGCTCATATCTTTTCTGAGCTATGATTTTTTTAAAAAAAAAGTCCTTGAAATGAAGTAAAGGAAGTCCCAAGTCCTTCCATAGAGCCCATCCTGCCTGACGTCTTTTGCTTCTGGATCATCACAACCTATGCCCTGACTACCGTGTCTTCTCTCCTGTAAATGAGCAAGCACCATCTTTAATTAGCAAAAATACTTAGGATCCACACCTCAAGTTAAAGCAAGGAGATGTATGTGCCACTGTGAATTAGTGAAGCCCCTTTTCCTACCCCAGCCATGAGAGCCAGTGTGAAGGATGATGACTTCTCCCATGGGGATCCTTTACTAGATTTTCTTTCTGGGCTTCATCGACCCACAAGCTGAATGGCTGTAAATGCAGTGTCCTTTCTGAGCCCATGTAATTCTCATATCCAGTTGTCTCTTGTTTAGTGGAGCTTTTTCAGTTTCAGGCTTTTTAGAACTGATCCAAGAAAGCAATCTCTCAAGATGATCATCTTTTATTTATATCACCCCAAATGTTTTATATACTCTACTAACCCACTCTATTAGGCAAGGTCTTTGGCCAGGAACTAATCACCCTGGTGTCAGTCCAGATTCTGAGTGATCTTTAAAAAGGTTATTCAGCTGGACACCACTGGAAATATGAATCTTCCCTGTGCTGAGAGGGCATAGGAAACACAGCAGCATGACAATCTGTTCGGGGTTGGGTGTGGGAGTTGTGGACAAGAATCTCTCCCGTGCTTCATGATTTTCTGTTTCCATCAAAACCACAGCCTGAAACCATCCAGGCTCTCAGGGTTGTCATCAGCTTGGCTCAGGACAATTTTCCTCGTTGCTTTATGAGTCGTTCTTGGGCATGGGCAAGAACAGTGCCATGGACCCTGGTTGCACAAGGGTTCAGCAGTGGAGATGGGTCGTACACACATAAATGCCGCTGCTCTGCTCTGCACCCCAGCTGTGGAGTGAGCAGCACCCAGCAATACTGTGCTGTGGGTCAGAATGAATTTGAATGTCTCCTTCCACTCTTGATGGCCAGCGGCAGACCTCCATGCAGATATGAATGTCATCATCTTACCTTACCAACCTCCTTCAGAGTCATATTGCATGTTATTGACAAAGCAGTTCAAACTGTGAGCTCAGGAGCAGCTCAGTCACATATTGCTGACCTTGAACCATCAGGTACCATACTCTAGGCAATGTATAAATGGGATGGAAATGGACTCGGCTGCTCTGATGTTATTAAGCTATCTGTCTCCTGTTTGTTTGGTTAGGTTTGAAGGGACACAATGTTTGATGTTCAACAAGGCCAAATGCCGGGTCCTGCACTTTGGTCGCAACAACCCCAGGCAACGTTACAGGCTTGGGCAGGAGTGGCTGGAGAGCAGCCTGGCAGAAAGGGACCTGGGGGTGTTGGTCGACAGCCACCTAAACATGAGCCAGCAGTGTGCCCAGGTGGCCAAGAGGGCCAAGGGCATCCTGGCTTGTATCAGGAACGGTGTGGCCAGCAGGAGCAGGGAGGTGATAATCCCCCTGTATTCTGCACTGGTGAGGCCTCACCTCGAGTACTGTGTTCAGTTTTGGGCCCCTCACTTCAAGAAGGATGTTGAGGTTCTGGAACATGTCCAGAGAAGGGCAACGAGGATGGTGAAGGGTCTGGAGAACAGGCCCTACGAGGAGCAGCTGAGGGAGCTGGGGGTGTTTAGTTTGGAAAAGAGGAGACTGAGGGGAGACCTTATTGCTCTCTACAACTACCTGAAACGAGGTTGCAGTGAGGTGGGGGTTGGTCTCTTCTCCCCAGTAACAGGCGACAGAACT
>VXBZ01006375.1:99192-118705 GCA_013399135.1 Heliornis fulica
TGGATGATCTTAAGGGTCTCTTCCAACCTTAACAATTCTATGATTCTATGACACTAAACACTGGACTGTTACCTGCACATGTGGAGAAAGAGGGATGTTCAGGCATGGCTGGCGATGTGTGCAGGTCTCCTGGTTGCAGCCAGCTCTTCTCTGAAAGAAATGGGAAATTAAAACAGATGATATGCAGTGTGGTGGCAAAGTGGCAGATCTGGCCTAGCCAGCTCAATGTTCTTTCTGAGCTACATACAGATGGACAAGTGGGCTGGGTCACTAAGCCCATCTTTCATGGCTGGTGTGTCATCCTAACAGAGGGAAGTCAAGTCCTGGAAAAACAGGTGGTGACATCCACTGTGTCCTCCTGTCCACCTCCTTGCTCTTCCAGCACCAGCATTCATGTCCTTACCCAGCAGCACACCTCCAGCCATGTTTGCCAGTGTCATGTCCCTGTGTGGAGTCAGATGTGCTTCCAGAGTAGTGATCCTGGCCCCACTGAAAATCCAGTCAGTGTGATCTTTGAACCTTTACCTTGTACAACCAGCTTTCCTCCATAAAATTACTTCACTCCTCTCTCTTTTCTGCAAACCTCCAGAGACAGGTTAATGGTTGCAGAGCACCCAGTGGTTTTATGTGCAGAGGAGTCCTGGCATCCCAGCTGCCTCCTCACAGATAAACCCATTTGTGCCTGGCTCCGTACCTGTGTACCCCAGCCTGGCCTCTTCGGCACTTGAACCCCACAAAGCCTGGGGAAAACCTGCCTGGCACCAAGGAGAAGCCATGGCCGATGCTTTTGCAGGTTGTGACCTTCTCACCATCCTGGCATCTGTGAATTCATCTGCTTGGTCTTGTTTACACTGATTCTTTTGGAGATGGGGAGGTGCCTTTTGCTGAGGTTTGGCAGAACTCGATGTGCTGATGGGAAGGGGCAAACCAGGGGCTCATCCAGATCCCATGGCTCCTGGGTTTCACACCAGTGTCACAGGGATTTGCCTGTGAAGCTTCTCCACCAGCTTCCCACACTACTGGAACATATGCTTTTGACAGGTATGACCAGCAGGCTAATCACCCTTTTTTGGAGCTCTTAATAGCCACATGGCATTCCAAACCATCTTTCTTCCCCTAAAAATAGATGTGGCGCTGTCTTCTCCATGTTCTCTGGATTTCTTGGATGTTGCTGGGCTTCAGAGACAGGGCTCAACAAGAGAGACTGAGCTAGTTTCATCCCAGTGGGATTTCAGACGACCTGAATTTATTCTGTTTTGCCTGTTAACTAAAGCCAGCATGGAAAATAAGTGAAAATGGAGAGGGTAAGGACTCCTGGGTTCTCATCAGATCTTGGCTCATTCCTCTCTTCGTGTTCTTGAGTGAGGAGGGGATGTTCAAGAGCTCTTTAAATAATTTGCAGTGTTGATCTGCAGCTTAATTAATTCATGTTTGTAAAACACTTTGGGATCCTTAAGAAGTGTTATTTAATACTCTGAGTGTTGCCATCAGCAGTGTTAGCACAGCCTCATTTATGAACACTTGGCAGAACAAATATACCAAGGGGGGACTTTCCTGAAAGCATTCAGGTGGTCTTTTCAGAAGTAACTTTTACCAGGACACACGGTAAAACTTTAACATAAAATTTAAAAGAAGCCTGAAACACCCTGTGAGTATTTTACGCCTCCTTACTCATTTGGTGGCACATGGGAAAGGTGCATTTGTTGTTGCAAGGAAGCTGGGGGCAGGGTCTCTGCCACCCCCCTGCCACAGAGAGCACATCAGAGTGCACAGAGGGTAACAGGGGTCCTTGTACCCATGCTGAGCACAGCAGGCTTCCTAGTGTCTTTGCCCTGGTCCTGGAGCCCTCCTAGCCTCACAGTCCAATGTCTTGGGTCTGGACAGAGATATCCCTTTGTCCTGAGGCAGTGAGCTCTATTTATTTCCCTGAGGTGTGATCCTGGTAGAGGTTTTCCATACCTATTGCCATTGTATCCAGACTGTGTGAGTTCTCTGGGAGCACAGTAATCACCAGCTGCAAGGCCTAGGGAGCATGGAGGTCGCTGGTGGGGCAGGCAGAAGCAGCCAAAACTCAGACCTGGTGTGAAGACCAACCATGAGGGCAGAGAGAAGAGCTTGCTGAAGGCAGTTTGCTAATTACCATCAGTATGGTCCTGGATAGGCCATTGCTGAACACCCATCTCCCTGAGCACCCAGCCCTGCCTGGACACAAAGCTCATGCCAACAAATATTGTCCCATGCAAGGAGAGCTGTTGAAATGACTTTGGGTCCTTCTTCTCAGAGCTCAGAGGTGGGGCAGAAATCCTTGCAGTGTTTTAAGATGTAGCAGTAGAGAGAAGTGGCTCTCTGCTGGCATCCAAGCCACTTTTGGACTCCAAGCACTCCTTAAATATTGCAGCAGTTGTCAGACAGGAATTGTTTAACTAATAAAGTATCGTTCCTAATTTGTAACGAGCTTGGTGGTTGAGTTCACCCAAGGGAAGCATTGCTGTAAGAAGAATCAGTTTGGGGCAGAGATGTTTAATTAGCAAGCCTTCCGGGTTTCGTTCGAGGGTTGGAAGAAATTAAAGCATTTTGTCATCACAGTCAGAAGAATGAAGCTGCTCATAGGCTTTGGTTTGTTTTTAAAAAAATTGCTAAAACAGCCTGGCACAACCCCGTTAATGCCAAAAGTAAGCAGGAGATAGTAAAAAAAAAAAAAAAAAAAAAAAGGGGGAAGGGTTTTTAGAAATATTGGGAAACAACAGTGGAATGGGAGAAGAAAAAAAAAAAAACAACCAAGAAATGTTACAATAAAGCATTCGCTGAGGCTAAGGCAAATTTCTTGGCCAGTATCCAGGCTGACAGCCAGGGAGGCAGCCAGCTTCTTGGCCTGATGTTCGTCTTGGATATTTATCTTGGATTATCTAGGATGATTATCTCAGCCTCTGTTCCTACTACTGACTTCTCCACATGCAAGTCACCTCTTTCTCTGTCCCTCAGGGACAATCTAGTTACTTCCTAGGCAGTAAATCCTGGCTGACAAGGTCTAGATGGGCATGACTGGAGTGGGAGCATGGTTGCTCCCCCATCTCAGGGCATGGCAGCAGGGCTGTGTGGAGGTCAGGAGCTGCAAGCACGCAGCTGTGAGTCCAATGCTGGGTGCCTGTGAGCAGTGGGTGGTGTGGGGAGAAATGAGGGGCTGCGGGGTGGCTCTGAGACTTCCTATGCATATGCATATGCTGGGCAGCTGCTCTGCTCTCTCTGTGCCGTATCTCACCAGCCAGTGTTACCTGCAGACTTCTTATGCCCCTCTGCATCTTTGCAGCCACAATGATTTTGCACTCAGGTAGATCCAGACCAAGGCTGTTCAGCCAAGGTGGAACTGTGGAGTTATGCTGCGTGAAGCGGTTTGGCTCTTGAACTGCAGCTGGTTGCAGTATCTGGGAGGGATCAGTCAGGATCTGAGGGATTGTGATGAACAGTGGGAGGATGTTGGGGTTTTCAGGAAGTGAAGGAGAGAAGGGTATTTGTGGAAGATTGATGGAAGTGTGCAAAGTTTTAGGGAGACAGTAGGAAAGTGGCTGAAATCTCTTCTTCAGCTTTCCCATCTCCCCAGCACAGCCTCCTTCACTATCTCCTGGAGCTTGAGGCTGCTGCTTCCTCATACTGCTCAGCAGCACCGACTGCATACAGTGCTTTCTCAACAGGGAACCTTCTGGTTTTATCCCTCAGTAGGATGCAGCTCAAGTCCAGAGCTGGTACTGAGCTAGAACAGTGTGAACAGACAATGTGGTTGGTGCTTGTTTCTGAAGCCCACTGCTTTGAAGCCTTGTGTTGCTGTGGTCTAGGTTGATGGGGAGAAAACTGAAGGATTTTGGGACCAAGAGATTATTTCTGTTGTCAGTGTTTTCCTGTAGATGTGGGAAGTGTTTCAGTACCTGTGAGGGATGTACAGATCAGGATGGGAAGATGATCCTGAACTTCCTCCTTCTGACCTAGGAGATACAGTCCATCTGTGTATATTTATAGGAGGAAGCTATAGATTAGATACACTCTCCAAGGTCACACCAGTCCTGGACTGGTAAGTGGTTTAGCACTGAGGAAAGTACATTTTGTCCCCAAATTTTCTATTTCAACAGCTCTTATGTGATATCATTCTCAGAGAAAGGCACTTGCCTCTCCTCTCCAAACAGCTCAAGACTTGTTCTTCTAGCAGTGTAATTCCTAGTTCCTCTGTTTTCACGCGAATGCTCCTCTCTCCTGAAGATTCTGCAGTTGCTTTTGTGCTGTTTGGGCAGTGGCCCATTTCCTTGTGTCTCTTCAGGTCTGTCTAATTGCTCAGTGACCCAAAAGCACAGAGCACAAACAGTGCTGGAGGAATTTGGTGTTGAGCGTTGCCGTGCCTCATCTACACCAGGACTGCCTTCTCCAGATGCAGCTTGGCCCCCTGATAAGGAGGCACACATATTTAAGATTAGGTCTTGTAAAAACTGACCTGCAGCTTGATGACTTTTACTTCCTTTGAGATTTGCAAATGCTTTTTGATTTCACAGAACCACAGACTGGTCTGGGTTGGTAGGGACTCCAAGGATCATCGAGTTCCAACCCCCCTGCCACAGGTTCCTGTCAGTTCCTCCCCTGTTAATTAGACCAGTTGCAGATAACTATTCTCTGTACTGTTAGGGGAAGGGCTGAGCACTGTGAGGCGAATCCAGGGACCCATGAAACCCTATTTCTGCCCATTTGCACATTATCTGTGTTACTTGTGTAGGGTAACGGCAGGGCAGTGGCACTGACGCTTGGTACAGGAAGGAAACCCAGTGCTGGAGGCCTTCAAAAGTAGGTTAGAGACACGTTGGTAGGAACAGGTCACTTTGACCCAGCCTTGGAGCAGGAATGGCTGGAGGTGGGTGCTGTGACAGTCCCCGGTGTTGGCGTGTGCTGGGCACACGCTGAAGGCAGCCAGAGGCCATCCCACTTGTTTGCAGCTTGCCAGTGCATGAGCAGCACTGCTTGTGTCCTGCAGACATTTTGCTGTGCAGAGCTGTGACTCATAACTGTAAATCAACAACTACTGAAGGAAATGCTGATGTGCACTCACAAAAGAAAGGTCTGTTGCCCTTTCTGCCAGTTCCTTACCCTCTGTGCTTCTCTGACCTGCCACCACGCTGGGAAACCCCTTAGCAGGATCCCTTCTTCCTGCGCTGTCCCACATCAGGATGTCTCCACATCTAATGCAGCCTGAGATAGAATGAGGGGACTGCTTAGTCATGAAAAGATGTTTCTTGAGAAAGAGATGGTCCACTTGTCATCAGGTTCTGATCCTTCTTGGGCCGAACTGAAACCTTTGGATATGTATCTGGGGACCCTGGGCATATCCAGTGTGCCCAGGACAGAGGCTGAACAGCACAAAACCAGATATCTGAGTGTCACACCACAGGTAAATGGAGTTCTAGATCCTGGACAGAGATGTGACCACCTTAGAAACTTAATACTAAGCTTTGAGGTTTTCTAACCCAAACAAGCCCGAAGTAGATATAAAGGACTTGAATCTTCTCTCATTAAATGAGTTTTCTTCATTTTTGGAGAAACAACTTTTGAGTTGCATCAGAAAACATGAAAGGAGAAGAGAGCTCTATGTAACTGTGGGATTGCTGAACTCCAAAGTCAAAGAACTTGGGTTTTTCTTCTTTTACTGGACACGTGTCTTTGATTTTACTTTTTTTTTTTTTGTGTTGTGTCATGTTCTGTGACCACTCCATTTAGCAGCTGGTGGGGAGGCAACATCAGTGTATTTAGAGTCACAGAATCACAGAGTGTTTTGGGTTGGAAGGGACCTCAAAGATCATCTGGTGCCAAGCCCCTGCCATGTACAGGGACACCTTCACTAGCCCAGAAGTTGCCCAAATCCCCATCCAACCTGGCCTTGAACACTGCCAGGGATCCAGGGGTTTCTCTGGGGAGCAAGTTATTTTTTGCTGAGGTCAGTTCTCAGTGGTCAGTTTAGTGCATTAAATGGAAACAATGGAACTGGAGTAAGAAAGGATTTTTGGAAAATGCAATAGCACTTATAGTACTTATAAATTATTTCTAAAGTACAAGTCTTAACCCATGAAGTGCTGTGTGCTGCCAGGGAACACTGGCAAAGCAAGGAGGACCACCTTTGGCTTTCTAGTTTCCTTGTTGAAGATTGGTATAACAAAAGGGTTTCCCATGTTTGAAAGTGATGCAAGGCCACTTCATTTTGCAATACTAGAGTTTTGGAGAAAAATGGAGGGGATGTTTGTGATCAATAACAGTCAGGTGACTGAGCTAAATGCCCCTCTCTAGATATAAATATGCTGCCTGTCCTTTGGATTTGCTGTCCTCTGGGTATTCAGGAGTAAATGAAATCTGAATTTGGCCAAGCAAAAGGGGTTTTAATGGGGCATTATTTTACTCCTTCCTTTGCTTAGATCTGCAATTGCCTTAATATGCCTGCTCAGCTTGCACAGCCCCAGCCAAGCCTCCGCTTTCTCCGGCTCCTTGCCAGAACAGCCGTGGCAGGAGAGGAGTGGGCACAGCATAACATTATGGCAAGAGAGGCCCAGACTCAGGCTGCTTGGCTCGCCTTTCCTCCCTGCTTCTTTCTTCAGCTGCCCTCCATTAATTCGTTTCTGAGCACACGACTTAAATTCCCTCCAGAAAACTGGGGGATCCCGAGAAATCACCCTTTCTTTGCCTGAATTGCAGCCCCAGTACCAAGGCAGGGGGACCCTCTGGGGAACAGGCTGTTTTCAAAGCATGCTTTTGGCAGAGCCAGAGGCACTTTTTTGGGGAGAATCTCATTCTCCCAGCAATGTCTGTGTGTGAGAGCAGGTCTGACAGCCTGTAACCTCTCCTGCAGAGACCTTTCGGTGCTCAGCCCCCTGCCATAACTGATTACGGCTGCCTGCTGATGGAGGCAACATGGATGCTTATCCTCCAGGTCATCTGAGAGCGAGCTGCTGTTTTGCCAGAGAGCCCCAAGCAGCTCTCAGGAGTGCAGCTATTCTTGAGTGCTGGCTCTGCCGCAGGGGCGTGGGGGAGGAAAGCTTGTTAGCTCAGCCCCTGAGCCGCGGGGTGCATCTGAAGGACAAGGCAACAGCTCGTCATGAGGACACAGTGCAAAGCAGTGGTGCAAAGCCTGGGTGATCCAGCCTGGACCTAGCCTCTGCATCTCCTTGGATGAGGTGCAGCTCTTCTCCATCTCAAAGTGGAATGAGGACACCCATGTCCCTGTGAGCCACAGTGGCCAAGTGAGAGGTGTCCACAGACACCATGAATCCACTTTCCTACAGCCTTTCTTTCTCATCTGTGTGTCCCTCTTGCTGAGTGCTTTTTGGACATGTCCAGTGCAGTCATACCTCAGGACAGAAGCTGATATTGGGGTGCACTTATGGGCAATCCTGTCCCACCAGGGCCCAGCACCTGCCAGGCTCTCCTGCCTCCCTGCCTTTTACATCACAGGAAGAGAGTTGAATGTCACAGACTGTCTAGCCCAACATTTCAAGCTGGGACAGTCAGGTCCCTGGAGAACTGTTGAAAATTAGGAAGTGGAATGGGGCACCAAGGCATGCTTACCCTCAACTGGCATACACAGCAGTGGTGTCTTCATCTGTCTGTAATCACAGATGTGATGTCCTGTTACAACTCCAATTTAGCAATCCCATCATAACCCTGTGCCACCACTCAGCTGTCCATCCTGGCAGACAGAGGATTGAAAAGGGGAGGATGAAAGTCCAGGTCCTGATGCAGGGCAAAGGGAAGCTGTGACAGTAGTATACAGGATGGAGTTGGATCATGGTGTGACCAGAAAGGAGCATTCTATGTGTGTCCTGGCCAGTAAAGCATGCAGAATTCAGAGACGCAAGTGAGCAGCTCTCTGATGTCTCTGCACTTCCAAAGGGATTGGTTTGGCCTTAATTTGTGCTGGTCATGAAGCATAGGTGGAAAATTGTAATTAATTCTCCCCAACTCATGGCTGTACAGTGTTCTGGCCACCTGAGGACTCACTCAGTAGGGATGGAAAATGGTATTAATTGGCATGACCCAGCCCAGTCATGGTTTTTGCATTGCCTCACTGAAACCCACAATGCCCCAGAGCATGGAGAAGGTGTGCTTTTACTTTTCTTCAAGATCTTCAGCTTCTCCTCACTTGTGATATTGTATAGGTTGTATTGTTTGGGCACTATGGGGTAGTGTCCCTCATTGCAGAGCCGGGTGGTATTTGCTGCAGTGACAAAAGCAGGAAATTTGGCATGAAACGGAGTAGGAAGAGATGTAGCTACAAGGGCCAGAGGAACAGCTTGAAATTTGGCACATCCCTGTAACTTCTCCTGAGCCAATGCCAGAACCTGATACAGCCTTCCCCAAACAGCCTGCCCAGGCTGGAAAGAGATGAGGCTGCCAGTGGAGAGACACAGGGCAGCTCCCTGCCTGGGAGAGTGCGTCTGTGCCTCTGCAAAACACATCCCAAACTCACCGCTGTAAAAATCCCTTCACTTGCAGGCTTCTCCTGTGTGTTTCCTAACGCTGGGAGCGTCAGTCTAGAGACCAGCGTGTCCCTGCACGCCCGGATTGGAACTGTCATGCTGCTCCCACCCCTTGCCAAGCCTCTCCCCAAATCACTCCTTACCAGCCTACTCTGAAAGAAAAGGGAGACACCTGCGCCAGCAGGCAGACCGAATAAATGGCCCTTGCTCGAATTAATTTGATGGGCTCAATGGGGAATTGTTTAAATGAGAGGAGGGAAGGAATTGCCGATGAATAAAATGTCTCGCTGCTCACGGTGATGGAGCTGACGCAAAAGGATTATTTTTATCCCGTGGAGAAAAGGAAGAGAAGGGCCCTGTGAAGCAGAGGAGAAGAGGGGCTGCCTTACAGCCCTGCCAGCTGTGGAAGATGAGCTGCAGTCAAAGCAGCTCCAGGGTTCTCCTGGAGGGAAGCGGTTATGCTCCAGTTCACAGACTCTTTCTGTGAGATAGGATGCCCGTCACCAGCTATGTGAGGCCACTGTAGGGCAAACACCCCCTGCTCTCCCCTACTCCCACATCCTACCAGAGAGCTGCCTGTGATCCCAACTGATCCCAGTGAGGGGGTGCGTCTGAGCTACTCGCCCCGCCATGGGGTTCTGCTCAGTGCAGAGACCTGTCCTGCCTAACTGTGCTGTGCTTCCCACCTCCTGCCTGTTGGGTTGAAGTCTCCTTCTCCCTATCCCCCAGACCATGTCCCTTGCACTGTGCCCATGCTGGCTGGTGTCCTAGGGGTGCATCTATCCCACTGCCTTCCCCAGCGCAGAGGGATCCTTTCGCGTCACTGTCCATAACGCTCTCATTTTTCTGCAGTGGCACAGCACCCAGGAGAGCCAGACCCCATCCAGGCCACCATCACTGCAACCTGATGGCAGAATGGTCCCTCCCCACAATCCTGTATTTGTGCAGGGAATTGTCCCTGCTCACTCACAGTATCTTGTATTTCTCCCTGTTAATTCACAGGCAGGTTTTCCAGGTCACATCTCTGGTCCAGAAAAGTAATTTCTAATTCAAGTCCTGCCTTCCTGGACACCCACAGCCTTCCCATCTGTCCCAGAGTCCAAGCACTAGCAGAAATGCTGACCAGATCCTGCCCAGACCGTGGAGCTGTGAGAATTGCACACAACTCTGTGCCGACAGCTCTAGGCAGAGCTATTTGGCTGTGTCTTACCAGCCTCTACCAACTTTATATAGATCTTTTGCCTCACTTGAGAGTCAGAATATCATGGTAGGCATTGGCAAAGTCTTCCTGAGGTCAAGATAGATGACTTCTGTGTCTTTCCTGTCCATAAAATCTATTATTGTGTTGTGAAATCAGATTTGTGCGGTGTGACTGCGGTACAAATCCGTGTTAGCCGTGATGTGTGTCCTCACAGGCACTTACAGGTTTGTTCCACTCATCTTCTGAAAAGTGAGGTTAATCTGAAGGGCCTGTGATTTTCTTTTTTTTTTAGGATAGTTACTGCATTTACCTTTTCTGGCTTTCTGATCCCTGTCATCCTCTAAAATTCCCCAGGACGAATGCCTTAGATTAAGGCTTTTAGGTCAAGCTGATGAGCAAACAGCTGTCTTCCCAAGGGGCTGGGCCTGTTGTGGCCAGGATGGTCTCCAATACCATAAGCAAGCCAAGTCATGTGAGCAGAGGTAACACCCTTTATTAGGCAAACAAATATACATGGGAAGAAGAAACACATGTGCCCTAAAGCTTGTCTTTAATTCTCCAGATATATATTAGTTGAGCCAATAAAGGGCTTTATGTCTCCCTGCCGGCCTGTGCTGTCTGCATGCACAATAACCTGTGCCCTGCTCAGCCAGGGCAGGCAGCTCCCCTTTTGGATGCTGGTGTTGGCTGTGGTATCCCAAGGACTGAGGATTGCAGAAAATGGAAAAGGTGCCTTCCCAGGATTGCAGAGGGAGCATGGACGTGAGCAGTGCTCAGTCTCAGCTTTCTTATTTGTTTGCCCCCTGTGACATTCATATGATTCTGCTGGCTTGCTGTCAGAAGCCAGGCACCAAAACCAGAATGACCAGAAACCGCTTTTTTGCAAATGCAGCTATGAGACTGGAGGATGCTCATCCTTCTCCTGCTTTGATCTGCACTGAAGGAATCTACTAAGCCAGGAAAAAGAACTCAAAAGCTCTTGTTTATCTGGCCAGGGCAACCAGAGAATGTCCAGTGTGAGAGGAGAAAATTAATAATTTAGTGTCTTTGATGTCATTAAAAAATGCACCCAGCTTTGTAATAGAGCAGAGCAAAAGGCTGATGGATTTGGTTTCAATTACAACTGCTTGCTCAAGTAGAAAAGCTGTGCTATAAAAAAACACCGCAGCCCAAATGGCTCCTGCAACCATTTCCCTGGCTGGGAAACTCAGGTTGCAGAAGGAAAAGGGAGGCCCATCCTGAGGAACCTCTGCTCATTCTACACCAGGAGGCCGAACAGCCACACAGGGCTGTGGGGGTGTCAGCTCCACAGGGTTTCCCAGACTAAAGCACCAACAAAGAAGAGGGGTCTGGATTCTGCTCCTAAAGTGGGAGATCCAGTGGTGTCTTGGACCTGAAGTTCAGTTCCTGAGGTCTGAAATCCTGAGGTGGCTGTAGGGGATGAAGACTTGCAGAGGTCTGCATCATCCCTTCTGTAGTGGCAGGGGAAACTCCAAGATGTTTGCTCCTTGCCTGAGCAGAGAAATTTCCTTCTTCAGTGTTTGTACCCTGCTCATGGCCAGGGATGTGCTGCCAGGTATTCATTTTTAGAGACTGGTGCTGTAGGCAAGGTCTTCTGCAATCAGTCAGATCTTCATTCCAAGTCAAGGTTAGTCTGAGCAGTAACTCAGAAAAGCACCAAGAAATTGGAACACCACCATTGTCTACATGTGAAGGAAGAAAGGGAGGGGGCTTGGCAGAGAAAGCTCCAGCTTTATCTCAGACACAATTGTAACAGTTGTGGTCACAGGCTGAGCAGGGTTACCCACCTAGATTAGGTCACACAGGAATGTGTTCAGGTGGATTTTTAATATCTCCAGAGAAGGAGACTCCACAACCTCTCTGTGCAGCCTGTCCCAGGGCTCCGTCACCCTCAGAGGGAAACAGTTTTTCCTTGCATTCACATGGAACCTCCTCTGCTCCAGCTTGGACCCATTTCCCCTTGTCCTGTCACTGGCCATAACTGAGAAGAGCCTGGATCCATCCTCCTGACACTGACCCTTTACATCTTCATAAACATTAATGAGGTCACCCCTCAGTCTCCTCTTCTCCAAGCAAAAGAGACCCAGCTCCCTCGGCCTGTCCTCATAAGGAACATGTCCCACCTCCTTCAGCAGCACAGCCTGCGATGAAACCACTGACTATACTTAGACCTTGCTCCATGCTCTGAGTAAACCCTGAGTTATTAAAAGGCTTGGGTGAACTGAGCTGAAAGGTGCTGCAGAAGTGCCACATGTTACATGATGTGGTTGGGGGAATCAGCAGAACCATAAGCATTGCAATCAAGCTGTTTCCCCTGCTTCAGAAAGAATTGCTGGTGAGACCCCTTAAACACCTCCATCCTCCCTATGCACTTACTACACCTGGGCTTTCAACCTTCCTTGGAAAATGCTGTTTGACAGGCCTGGGATAAACCTGTTGGAAAGTATTATTTGTAGCCTGAAACAGTGTTTCAACATGGACTTTATCTTAAAACAAAACACCCCGTTTAAAAGGAAAAGCACTACACAAAACCGTCATGGATTCAGCAGGTTGGGGGTTGGTACCAGCAGCTCTTTGAAGGTAACTGTAGGCAGGGGTCTATGTGTGATAGGGATGGGTCTGGCAAGATTCAGGGGGGTGTTGCTGTACCCAGCTCCTGTTGGTAGTGCTGTCAGATGCGAGCGCTGATGATACACAAACAGCACCACAGGCGGTGTCAGAGGCCAACACACGTGGCTGGGTACCACAGCGGTGTTTGAGCAGTGACCATCAGAGCACTGGGAAAATCCCATGCAAAGCACTCTCACAGCTCAGGGGCTGTGTCCTGGAATGGGAGATAGTGGAAGAGGCTTGAAGGTTGCAAAGGAAAGCATGAACACCCATCGTGACACACCGAGACAAATATTGAATCTCAGCACCTCACTGGGGTAATTCAGAAAGGATTGAAGGTCAGGGCCCCACGTGTGGGAGCGGCATTAGCCAATCCATCGCCAGCTGCAGGGCACACATCCAAGGCTGACACAGCAGTGGAGATGATTGACTGATTGATTGACTGATTGATTAATAAAATATGCAAACCAAATCTGAAGAGCAAGAGGGTTGATCTTTGATCTGGGAAACGTACATTCAAGGAGCTTTATAGGACCTCACAAATAAATTAAGCCATAACTTGATATCAGCCTAAAAGTACCTGCATGGTAAGGGATTTGCTAAGATGGAAGGCTCTCTAAATTAGCAGAAAGAGATATAATGCAATTTGGAAGATGACCAAATTCAAACAAGGACTAGAGAACACATGTTTAGCATAACAATACCTTGTCTGCTTCCCTCAAACTCCTTCAGGCCAGAACTCCTCGTCTTCAAGAGGAGGCATTTGTGTGATGAGTTTACTGTGAGTCTGTGTGAATCATAATGGTTATTTCTGGGCTTAAAATATAAAAAAATCTACTTCTGCTTTTGATTTTCTTGAAGTGATCAGGGATTGATCAGGAGTATTATAGAGAAAACGTTTTTCATAGTTTTTTTTAAAGCATGACACAAGCCCACAACAATACCTTTTATAAAGAGGTAATCACAGCCAGGTAGCTGTGTATGAAGAGATTTACAGACTCCCAAACTCTTCAGTTCTCTTGATTCTGGCTTGTTTGTTAGCTCACATTAAACAGCCAAACTGTAAGCACTCAAAGACTACAAGGTGTTGGGGAAACATCAACATAAAATCAGTGCTATCCCTTTTCTGCCATTGAAATAAGCCTAGTGGAAAAAAACATATTCTTCCCTACATCCTTGGGATCATATAAGCTCCCCCATTATGTCACGTTGGGGCTTTTCTACTTGTCAGTAAGCACAAGGTAACAGTCCTCACTTTCTGATCCCCGTGGTGTCCCCTCTTACAGACTTGGGACAGATACTTGCTTGGTCCTCTAGACATCTTCCTCAGGCTCCTGCTCTCCATGGGTTTTATACAGTGAATAAGCTTCTTGTCACTTCTCATTGGAAAACCTTCTTCCTTTCTTTCCTTCTACAATACCAGTATTCAAACCGGTCTGTACAGCCTCCTTGACAAGGGGTAGAGAACAGTCACTGAGCCAACAGACTGTCATCTCCTTATCTTACTTCTTGCCTCCCTAGAAATCTCCTTTCCCGTTTCCAGTGTCTGAGGACATGGCACCTCACAGCACTGGGGGCAGGTTAGAGGTATTCATCCTTTCCCTTTCTTCCCACCTCATAAAGCTTCTTTCATTAACACTCACCTAGCATTTCTTAATTAGTACATTGGAGCTGCCTGCCTGTGTTGCCGTCTCCTGGAGAAAATTTGCTGAAGCTTCATCTACTGTATGACAGGAAATATCAATCACTTAGGCTTCTTACTGGTCTGACAGCTACTCTTACGTCATAGCACTATACAGGGGCTGAGTGAGGTTCTCACCTTCCGCCTCTGCAGCCGTCCTTGGCTTTACCTCTCTCTCCCGAGAGAACCTTCTCCTGGGGTTGTGTACTTCTTCAGACTTCTGATGCCAATCCACATGGCTGAGCTAAGACAGGAGATTGCAAAGGTTACACCAGAATTAGGGAGAGTAACAGGCTGAAAAAATGACCCCAAAAGCAGTTATGAGTGGGATAGCTGGGATTATATTTCAGAGAAGTCTAAGATTTATTTTGGGGTGTTAGTTGGTGTCCTCGCTGGCATTTAAAATTTACATGCTTTTGATGATTTAGCAGAGAGTCCACTTGCAAAGTCTTGAGAGGACCTGATATCATGAAGGGTCACAGGGATTATGGAAAACTTTGCATCACATCTCCAATGACCTTGAGACCTTGGAGAGATGGATTGAAATCTAGAAAATGAATTCAGTGAAAATGTTGAGAAAGTACCCAAGACATCTGCCAGGGCTGGTCTCAGCTGTCTTTGATCCTGCTTCAGTTCAGAGCCTGGACCAAGTTTCTGGCGTCCAAGGGCTCAGAATTACATCAACGCCATGTCTACGATATGGTGTCATTTCAGCAGGGAGCAAGGTGAGAGTTTGGCTTATGTTGTGTATACCACAACAGCATCAAAGCTCCATATGGTCATATAGGAAACACTGCATTTGTCTATGGTTAAATCAGGGGCTGAGGTTATAAATCAGCTCTGTTACCGGTTCTCTGCTGCTCTCACTGGATTTCTGGCTCATTTGTAGATGGTTGCTGGGGAAGCTGAATTACAGACAATAACCATTCACAATGATCCAGGCTTCTTAAGGATTCTATAGGCTGGCACTATTTATCCCATTACCTTCTTCTCACCTCTGGAGCAATTGCAGCTGTCACCAAGGGATTTTATGCATCTTTATGGCAAATCGGGTGTTAATGAAAGTGTAATTACTAGAATTAAATTTGGGTTTAATTTTCTGAGCATAAGCGGCCCCCTTCTGCCTTTCTTTTGTTTCCTGCTTGGTTGCCAGCTGTGAAAATATCTCTTTTCAGGATTGTTCTTGATGCCAAGGCACTTGCACAGTGCCAGGCATGCAGCAGTGCAATGGGCTCATCTGTCACTGGACTGCATTTCATCAAGGTCTCAGATGAGACCAGTGGTGAGCTCAGATTCTGAGCACACCACTGTGATGAGGGGCAAGAGCATGATCAGCAAAGTGCCTGGAGATACCACCACATCTTAGCATTTATGGTGTCTTCATCTCACAGCTTTTTACACACAGGATCCACATGGTTATCTGTTTTGTGGGAGAAGCAGTGGGATATAGGTCAGTGCCATGACTTTATTTCTACAAAGCATTTTCACCCATCATTCATCTAGGTCAGTTAAGGCATCTCCTCTTTGCTGGTGAAGAACAACTCTGGCTGTCATCATGGGGGCTATCAAAATATCACCAGGTATTCTTCAGTCTTATTACTTCCTCCAGGCCTGCAGCCTAACATGTCTTGGTTTCAGGGAGCTCCTCACACCAGGACAAATCAGAAGGTTCAAGGCTCAGATCAGAATGGAAACAGGAGAGCCTGGAAAGACATGACGTCTCCTGAGATGATGATCTGACCATGCAGCAAGAACTGGCATCCAGATGTGTCATGATCTCTGCCATCTCCACAAAGGAGATACCTTCACCAAGAGCCCTCCAGGACAAATGCTGGCCATTTGCCTGCCAGAATTGTCCTGTCCATGTTCCTCTGTCCCAGCCCCAGCAACACGAAGAGGGGAGAAGGGATCAGGCCATGTGTGATGGTGTGTTGAGTCATTCAGCCTCAGTAAGGTAACAGGCTTTGTATCTCTGTTGTTCTCTTAATGCAGTGGGACTGTCCACTTACTGCTAGGCACATGCATCAGCTTCATTTAACCTCTGCTAACAGGTTTCCTCTAGGCCTTAAACCAGAAATTAATTGTCAGATCTTTGGTTCTGCCAGCTTGGTCACTGCCTTGCTGATGCTGTCAGCATCTCCAGTACAGGTGGGACTCACTGAGTTGGAGACATTACCTTGCAAAGGGGTTACCTTAATGTCCTCGATGCCTTCTACATTGTTTTCTTCCCAGCCTACCTTAATTTTGTCCTACTGCATCTCAAAGAAGTACCATTAGTTCAGCAGCCAGCTGAGCAGATGGGTTTAACTGGTCCATGGCACTGAAGTAATTACATTTTGGTACAACAGAGACACAGCATCAAACATAAATTAATTCAGGTGCAGCATTCTGGTCAGTGACTTAAAACTAGGAGCAGTTCAGGGAGGCCACCGCTGCCCACGCTGTGACTGTGCTGTGGTCAGCGTGGACAGTCACTAGGAATGTATCCTGGTTTCCACAGGTGGTGTTGGAGGAGCTTCTCCCGTGGCCAGTTCCTTCTTCAGGCATGCATTAGCATCAGGGAGATTGATTACTGCTCACATATCTCTTCTTAATTAACAATAATTAATTATTGTTATAATTAAAACAGCAATATATACACAAACCAATTAGATTTTAATAATGCTTTTCTAAACAGGATGTCAAGGAGCTTAGTACAAAACTTGGTTAGAAGTCAGGTCATCATCTTACAACTGGGTTGTCATTAGAACGACATGGACAGCTTACTGGAACACAGGCTCTAGATCTGCTTTTTAGTCAGAGTGCACCCACCTTGGTCTGCTGACAGGGTCGGGGAGACCCCGTGCTCTTGGGTGAAAGGGCCAGAGTAGGGACAATCACCAGTGCACGTGGAATCCATGTCTGCTGATGGGACAGGAATGTCCACAACTCCAGCCCCATTGCCATCCCCAGCACTTCATGCCAGGGAGACTACATCCGGGTCTGCCCTGGGCCGCTTCCCACAGAGCAATTGTTAATCAGGTCAGGGCAGATCTGCTCACTGCTCACACTGTCTCCCAGAAGGAGTCAAGGTGCTCCATGAGTGCCTGTGCCTGAGAGGGGCACTCCCTGAGCTGTCTCCCAGCACACCACTGGCTTTCTCCTGCGCCACTTGATCTGACCTGCTTCTGTCTGAGAAGCAGACCTTGGGCCCTGCATTTGAAGTCATGCCAGGATGGCTCTTACTCTTCTCCATACAGCTCTTGCTCAGACCCTTATAGACATCCCAGTGCTGTTGGGTCACTGTGAACATGAACAGGGACTATGTAACACAACCTCAGCATCACTGTGGGCTACATGACCTCAAACAGGAGATATCCCAACAGGCAGCTATGAGCATCCTCCACCGAGCAGCACTGTGCCAAGCTTGTCTTCAGGAGAGGAGTGACACTGGCAAAGCTGCTAACCGGGAGCTCCCTGCGCAAACGGGCACCATGGTGGGTTACAGCTCAGCCTTGTCTGCCTCTGAGGCAGGAAAGGATTTCTCCGTTGCTCTAACAAGGTCGGATGCTGGGGAAGGGCAACAGCTCTGGCTGCAGGATTTCCCACGCTTGTCCTGCATCCAGCTTCTTGCTGACCCCTTTTAAGCCCTGATTTGCATGCTGCAGTGTAACTCAGTCGTGGCTGATGCGATTTAGCGTGGTGTCCCACTAATAGTCCAGACTAATGGTTCACCTGGTTTCCAGGCCTGGGAGTGTTGGTGCAGCATTTATCATCTGCCTGACTGTTTCCTGTGCAGCAGGTGGAGAGAAGCTGAGCAGGTCGTTTAATTTGTGGCAAACAGGAGACACGGTCTGAAGTAAACAGGAAAGGAGATGGGAATAATCAACCAGGGAGGAGAAAAAGATATCACTTGCCAGCAGTTCCCTGCTGTAGCAGAGGTATTGCACTGGAGAGCCCAGGCAAGAGAGGGGTGAGCAGGACATGAGCTCATCCTGCTGCACCACTGAGCAGTGAGAGCACCTCAGCTCAGATTTGGAGTACTGGGCTTGAAGGGTGTGAGGAGCAGGAGAGCAGCAAGGAAAACGTGGCCAGTAGAGAGGATGGTAGCAGGGAGATGCAGAGCGATGCACACTGCTAAAGAGGTCCTGGGCTGGCAGGGTAAGGAAGGCAGTGCTCTGAGGTTATAGGATTGCAGCAAAATGCTTCAGGAACAAGCTTTTGTGGGTGTGAAAGGGGCATGCTGGAAGCCATCTCCAGGAGATGGGTTGGCAGCACTGTCCCTGGGATTTTCAAAAGAAGTGGCCATGCAGGTGATGGGAGCAGAGCATGAAAATCCACTGCTTGGGGCACATTGTGCTGGGCACTCCAAGGACTGGGTCAAGTGCTGGGCAAGCATCCATCAGAAGCAATTTAAAAGTAGCTGCTCCCACCATGAAGCAGGGCAGAGTAGTGGACTAAGCCCTTCTAGCTCTGCTCCAGGTTACACTGTGATTTAAGTGAAACCTACGCATGAGAATGTTTTGTCGAGATGACATAATTGTTCACATGGCTGAAATATCTAGTGCTATTTCTAGAGCATCCCTGAGTTCAAGTGCCATCATGGAGAGCAAGAGAGCACTGTGGCCTGACATTAAATTGCAGGCTGAGCCCTTTCAGTGAGCAGAACAGTATCAGTTGTACTACATCTTCCATGCTATTGGCAATTAATGTTATTAAATACAGGGCATCTGTGAGTAAAGACATTTATTTTTAATTTCTAGAGTTTCCAGCCTACTCGTATTTATGCACAGTGAAGTGTATTCATATGCTCTCATGTTAGCAGCAAACTAGAATACGTTTCCTATGCAAAATTTTTATGAGCTGTATTAAAAAATCAGCATGACAGAAATTTTAAAGAAGGTGCCATACTATGAGAGAAACCCAGCTGGACTTCCTTAAGACAGTTAAAGGGTCATCACAGGAGATATATATGTATTAAAGGTGGTGGCTGGAGAAAGAGGTATTGAAAAATTACAAATTTTAAAAAATATGCTGTTCATACAGCTGGAAGTGATCTGTCATGAGATGCTATACTCCATCAAATAACAGCAGTACCAGAGTATTGCAGGAGCTGCACATTCACATCCGTGTTAGGTTGCTTTTATTAAACTCTTATCCATAACAGCTTACTGAGCTGTCATGCAAAAATGCTAATGTAAAGCTGAGGCAAGAGGAAAAGAAGAGATGCTGAGTGATAAAGAAATGTTGCTGGGTGGCTGACGGCACTACCTGAAAGCTGGTGTCACGGGCTGCAGCTTAAGACTGATGGCATCCCTGTGCACCCCGCCCCATTGGATGGGTTTGATGTACATCTGTGTGGGTGCTGTGTCTGCCCAAGTGTGGTGGTTTGACCCTGGCTGGAGGCCAGACTCCCACCAAAGTCACTCTATCACTCCACTCTTAGCTGGGCAGGGGAGAAAATATCTATTGAGAGGCTTAGGAGTGAGATAAGGACCAGGAGAGATCATTCTGCAATTAGTGTCA
>VXBZ01006391.1:0-44326 GCA_013399135.1 Heliornis fulica
GGGGCCCGCTTAAATCACCCGCGTTTATATCTCCCGCGGTTGCCCCAGCAACGCCCAAGTCCCGCCTGCCTCTCTCGCAAGAGTAGCCTGCTTTCCCAGTCGTAGCACTAACCGTTCCTGTTGCTGCCGCCGCCGCCGGGTGCCTTGTCGACTGAGTCAAATTAATTAACTATCATTAATGTTACCCTTTTTCTTAGCAGAAAGATGCAGCTGAACACAGCGCTTGTATTTAGGCTTCAAGTTGTGTGTCAGGAGGACTATATGTTTTGTGTGCTTGAACAGTGCCTAGTGCTATAGGGATCCAATTCCAGTTCAAACCTCCAGGTGCTATCCAAGAGCCTACTGGCCCACTGGGCTTCATCTCATTGTCCTTAAACCACAGTAGAATAGGTACAGCCTCACTGGCTTCAGAGCAGTCGTTATTTGTGAAACACAGACCGACCACACTTGGGTCAGAACAAAGCACTTCACATGCCTTGCATCAAATTACACCTGCCCCATGTTGTAATTTGTGGAGCTGGTGTGAAAACACTGAAATCCTATTTGCTTTTTGTTTATCTTCCCTAGAGCATGGGAGGCAGTGCTGTAGGACTAGAGAACATTTACTGAGTATTTGTATCACTGACCTCCAGTTGAGGTTGACCTACCATAGGTGGGTTGACATTGTGTGGAACAGACAATGCATCTTCTCAGAAGTGCAGGACAACAGGAGTGACATCTGTTCCAGATGTTATGCAGATATTATGATAACAGCATCTGCTCCCAGTGAATGAAATACTGCCAGACAAAAATATTAAGAAAGTAATGGATTTCCTCAAATAGTGAAAGCCACTGAAAAATCAAGAGATTTTATTTATTTTTTCAGGTTTGTGCTAGCTCAAAGCTTTTTTGGTAGTACCTTAAATATTTTTAGGAAGGTACCTTAAAATACTAGAAAATCTTTCTGCATGCCCTAGATTTGGAGAGAAAGCATATGAGATATATCTTACATGCACATTCCTTTACAGTAATGACTGGCTTTATTCTGGTTTAATAAGGAAATGACATTTATGTGATTATGTATGCAGGCATATGTGTGTCTATTACTACTCTTCTTTTAAATATCTTTAGGATCTCCTGTCCAATTTTGATCAAATCTGACAGAGAAGAAGATATTAAGTTATTAAGTTCCTACAAGTGGCTAAATAGAGGCAAGAGATGCTACTTGTCTACAGCCAGTAACCTTACTGAGGAAGAAGCGCAAGTATGAGCTCACCCTTCAGCAGGCGTCAGAGAGTCACAGCAGAGACTTTAAGACAAAAACCCATAAGGCATCACTGGTTTTACTGCTCACAGACTGACTTGGTTCTACCCGCCCCTGCTCAAATCCACAAAACTTGACTGCAGGCTGTTTTCTGCTTTGTTTAGATAATATCCATTTGGGAGGCAGATGACACATTAGGTGCTACATTAGTCACCATGACGGCCACTGCAATATCGAGGGCCAGACTGTTGCTAGCCCTGAACGGATGCACAAATGGAGAAAGGTTGTGTGTGTGTCATTCTTTCAGAACAACCCTTTCTACAGAGATGTGGCAAAATAGCTCTAACAGTGCTCAGTCACAAAAAGCTGCTCACTGCTAGCATACCCATGGCAGAAAAAAAAAAAAAAGAAAGAGGGTGGGTCTCAGCTTCCAAGCCATACTGGCTTGCTTTCAGGACTGCAGCTTATTGAGCTGCCTTGAAACAATTTTATCTTTTGTCTAAACAGTACCATCAAGACATTTGCATTTAGCAGTAGAGAATCCTGCAGTAGCAGAAACACAAACAGTCTAAAGGCTGTGATGGTACTTGCAATATTGAGATGCTCATCATCTTTTTTTCAGGGTGAAAAAAAAAATCATTAGGATATTAGTGGGTTTTAGCCAGAGTTATAGACCCTAGGATGGATGTAAAAAGTAGTGCTCCTTAGTGACTGAGTAATAAGCAACTGAATGTATTCACATTGTCAAAGAAACCTGAAAACGAAAGGACTAAGACCACAGCAACATTGTCACCTAAAGCTGAAAGTTAAATTTGATTACACTAATATCCACTACATCACTAACAAGCTTCCTAAGTACTTAAGCTACATTAGGATGCTAGGAGATAATACAAAGCCGGTGTGCTTAATGATTTAGGCTGACATCCATTATCTCATCTGGAGTTCCAGACGTGTGGCACCCAGGAAACTAGTTTACCTCAAAATGTTTTTAGTCTCTGGTGGATATTGATCCTTCAGACAACACACATAAATTTTCAGGGTGTGCTTTGATCATCATACTTGGCACAAGCATGTTATCCAAAAGTGACAATTTTTTTACTTCTTTTGGGTTGCCTCTTGACTTTGCCAGCAAACAGTTTAACATGCTTACCATATTCCAAAAAGCTTTGGCTCCATGGAGCAGAGCTCCATCCTATCCTAAGTCACCTGATCACTGGGACGCAATCCACAGCAGGCTCAAAACCATCCCCTGCACACCCTCACAAAACAGGCTGGAGAAGAAAATAAATGCTGTGTGCTCACCTCACACAAAGGTGTTGGAATTGATCCTTAAAAAGACATAGATGAACTTAACTGGCTTAGTCTCCTATCTCTAGGGTGGAAATGTTTTACTGGTAGCGAACAGTCAGTTGTTTTCACTATGTGCCACCTGCACAATTTTGATGAGTGCACTGGAGGATACAGAATTGGAAACTAACCCCCCATCCATACATTCTCTCTTGCTTACCTGCTTCGAAGAGAGGATCAGCAATGCCCGTGACTCTTGAAGTGTTGGAAACCACTGTTCAAAGAGAGTGGCAACATCACCATGGGGTAAAAGCCACACCCAGTTTACTAACTACAGGGGAAAAGATATTCTCCCTTCAAGAGCTAGGCAGGAATCATAGATCGTTAATGAAATACATAAAAATATCACCACGTGCTGGAAATCTCTTTTGCACCTCTCCTTGGCCTGCAGCAGATGGCCAGGAATTGTCTGAGGAACTGCTTCAAGCAGTGGTCCAGCTGGTGACGGTCCCAGACATGGACAGCTGCTCCTATGAAAGGAGGTTGTAACAAGGTGGGTGTTGCCTCTTCTCCCAAGTGACAAGCAGCAGGATGAGTCAAAATGGCCTCAAGTTGCAACATGGGAGGTTTTGATTGGATATTAGAAAAAAGTCTGTAGTTTTTGGAAGACACGGGGACAGTTAAGGAGTGATAGATACATCTACATGGCAAGATTTATTGAGTGTGATGGAACCTGAATTAACTCCAAATTAGTTATTTCATGTGCAGAAAGAAGCCCAACACTTGTCCTGGTCTGACTACCCTTTCTGAGAACATTGCTCTGCGTCAGGATCCCCAGCACCTTCACATGGCATCATGCAATATTGCATGCTTATACACTCAGAAGAAGTTTTAATGAAGTAATTCTCTGACTACTATATCCCACTGAAGGCCACAAATACTGCCAAAACTCAGCACCTACTGTAGATGAGGTCATGAAGGAAGAATTGTTGGCCTCTTTTGCCAGTTTTATAGCATTAGTGTAACACAGCTGTTTGGTGTGCTGAAATATGAAATAGGAGTGGAATGCATAGGTCGTAGGTGCTTACCTTTGTCTGAAATTGCTCATGCTCCTCTCAGCTGGGAAGATAATTTTGGGGAATATGTTTCTGAGTCATAAAAAAAATGAAGCAGTTGTTTATAATTCTTCCAAATTTTGTATTCTTATTTTAATACTGCATCAAATTTGAGTCAGATTTTATCTACATGAACAAAACTCAAACTAAACCAACAATGGAGATTTACATTTTGCAGCAGGATACCAAATTAAATGAGAAAGTAATGAGGTAGTGACCTGTTCTGTTTAATCTATTTAACTTTTTATCTACCTCAGAAAGTAAGTTAATTAGTGGTAAAGATGGCAGAATCCCATGTACCTCCATGACATATGATATTAAGTTTTCTAAAATTAATGTCATTTTTTAAAGTGCATTTCTACCCTCAGCAAAGACTAGATGGTCATTTTTGGTAGTAAAACTCGCTGTACAGAGGAAAAGAGGTTTTTCACTGCAAATGACCTTTTCGGCTCACAACAGTGCTATGAAACTGCCTAAATACAATTATTCCTGGATTTTTTGCAGCAGAAAACTTTCTGGAGATTGAGGGTTGATGGGAATTTATCATTTTAATCTCAAACCCATCTTTTTAAACTGATGGTGCTCAATACCAGAAAGCACTGACTCTTCAGCAACATCAGGCAAAAGTTAGAGGGTGAATATCAAACTAGCTCACTGACAGAGTACAGATCCCAGTGGACCAGCGTCACATCATGAAACAACGCATCACTCTGACTTCTCAGCAGCAAAGATAAAATCTAATGGACCTGTCCATCACCTCTGGATGTGTGTGGACTGGCACTCTGCTGCTGAGTCGCTTTGCTCCTGCCCAGCACGGAATCCCAGCTCTTGGGTGCTGCCTGCCTCCAGAGTAACATTTTCCCCAAGCAGGCTCATGAAACTGCCCATTTACCCCTCCATAGCTGCTGCTTAACGCACACCTCAAACCTGGAAATCTATAGCTTCCCTCTGGGGGATTTATCTGGTCCTCCCCAAGAAAGTCTTTCAATGCTTTCTGTCCATCGGTCCCATGTGGACTGTATTCCTGCTTCACCATTTACTGACCCTCTGGAGCTGAGAGATAAACAGATATGACAGATATTTTTCATTAGCATTTTTCTTACCCGCCTCCTTCCCCTTGCCTCTCCTGTCTTCCATGTCAAAGGTGAGAGGCTGGATCTGCGGAAGCCTGTTTCACTTTGAAGTTCATTGAACTTTGAAGTTTATACTCATAGGAACCGACGTGGCCAAGGGGTCTCACTAGAGGAGCTGCTTATGATGTCAGAAATTAACTATTTCTGACAAATATGCCCTTTAGCTAGTTTGAAAAAATTCCCACCAATTGGGAACATGACCCACATAAAAACGGACAAACTTAAAATACAAACTGACTTTTAAGGATACCATTGTTGTCATATCAACAGTATCATTAAAGCCTGCAAGTTAAATGCAGTCTATTGATAAAATGAAATTTTATTTGTACTTTGTCGTGAGTTCAAATTTCTTCTCAGTGCACCAAGCCTGTTTGAGTATTTTTTCTAAGCCTCTCACTAAAATACTGGGGGAAAGTCTCCAGTGCTAGCTAAATGGCATCTATTGAAATAGCAAATTGACATGCTCGACAACCGGAAAGGGCCATCTGTGATAAGGACAAGATAAGTTTCAGTC
This sequence comes from Heliornis fulica, assembly GCA_013399135.1. NCBI lineage: Eukaryota > Metazoa > Chordata > Aves > Gruiformes > Heliornithidae > Heliornis > Heliornis fulica. The sequence continues at coordinate 5,293 of VXBZ01006391.1, forward strand.
AGGAGATGACTGAGTGGGAGGAAAACTTTCTCCAACATCTGTTTGGCTTGTCTGGATTTATTCTCTCCAATTATTCTGTACTTTCTCTCCAGGGAGGGTGGAGAAGTGTGTTCCAAAATCAAAGTGATTGATCTCGTGCATGCAGAGGTTTGAAAGGTCAGGTCAGACAAAGTTACTCATGAGACTATGACTAACTGAGCTACATTTTGTGTATACTGAGTGTGTGTATGGAAAAATACATGCCAGGTCCTTCATCTTTCCTTAGCTACAGTAAGTGACACAGTCACATTAAGTGACCGAGTGAGGGAATATTTCCTTAATCCTCCAATCCTTAGGGAAATTGCCTGGAATGGGCACATGGCAGTACAGCAGCTGTCTGCCTCTGTGTATTTTATACATTCTGTACATTTATACATTTATACACATTGTCCTAGAGATTCTGGTTGTTACTTTGCATCATTATTATGCTATCACTTCAAGGGTCTGGGTTGGTACACCTCAACTGTGCAGACAGGAGACTACAAAGGACAGTCCTTGCTCTAATGTTTATTGATGGTACTCTCAGTAAACCCATCTAACCATGATAAGTAATCCATCTAACTAATCTCACAGAGTATCCATCTTAATTAACCTCTGATATAAATTAACTGATAAAAGAACAAGGTATTTGCCTATAGTTTCTTAAGAAATCCAGAAGAATTTAAAGTAGTCCATAGCACAAACATATTTTTATATAAAGTCCTAGTTCAAAACTTACAATTTAATCAGATGCACACAAGGCCTCTTCTACCTGTGTTGTAAACTTCTGTCAACAGTCTTTCAGCAGTAACTGAAGTGCCACATTGGATCTGCACACCAGCAATTTTTCTAGCCATCCTTCTCTTAAAATGGAAGTTTGCTCATATGCATCAGCTGCAGGGTCCTGTATTTGGAAATATGAACAGACCATTGGGGTAAAAAAGCCACTGCTGAACTCTGTCTACCTTGTGCGTACCATGAAAAGTCCATTGCTACCTATGGTGAATGCCAACCACTGATGTGAATCATCAGATCTGACACACCAGACCTCTCTGCATACAAGAACTCAGACCCACAGACGACTGCCCAATGTAACCCAGGCTAGCTCTGCTCTAATAAATGAGCTAAAACCTTGTTTAGTCTCCAAATTCTTTGCTTTAAACTCTCAGCAAAGTGTTTACGGTCTGGCTTTGCATGTGTAAATCTGACAAGATTTGCAACAAGTTCGTGATGACTTTGTATTTACAGATTCATCCACTTGATTTAAGCTCTTGAAGACTATATAAATCCTTGGAGTGGTAATCAATTATAATGGGAAATTATCTCTTTAAAATACAGACTATAACTGTGTTTAAAAGTATGAGTGCTGGCAGGGTGATTATTTTTTGGTTTGGTTTGGTGGGTTTTTGGGGTTTTTTTGCTTGGCTTCTGAGTTTCAGAGATTTTTTTTCCTGGAAAAGTCACAGCCAGTACAATGGACTAGAGGTTTTATGGGCCTAACAAAATCTTAAGTGCTGGCAGCAATTCCATTTATTGAGAAAAACATAAAGATGAGTTCAATTGTCTATTGCCATACTTCTCAGAGGCTTGGGAAATAAGAGTAGTAGATAATTCATTTTCTGTGCTGCAGTGTCAAATAGACTATGCATTTTAACTTTATTTTGTTTATTTTTTTCTCTTTAGTGTAAAGATATGCCTTACCTAAACATAAAGTTTGTATACAACTGTTTTTTTACTAAACTGGTGGGCTATTGGTATCTCACTATTTCAGGGTTTACAACCTGAGAAATGATGTATCATTGTATTTCAGTAAATCAGTCTCATGTATTACTGGAAAAAATATTTTATGCAGCAGAAGAGGAAAGTACCTCTCTGTTTTCACTTCTGCATTTCCCACCTGAATCCTCTGGCTGGTGAAGTTTACTCTCTGCCGAGCCCATCGGCCCTAACTCAGGCATGCAGATGGCTGCAGAGCTGTGTGGAGTGTCCCCCTTTCCCCCAGCATTTCCAGTCCTTGCCAGCTGAAAAAGAGAGGAAGCAGTTACAGTTAAGATGACCATGCCAAGTGATTTGGGGCTTGCGCATGTACAGCTCAGTCTGATTGCCAGCAGACCCAGATGAAGTAAGACCAGCTTGAGAACGAAGGTCTCTGTTATATCTAGTGCTGTGACAGCTATGCAGAGCGATATGCTTGAAGGAAAAGGATAGACTGGGAGTTAAATGTCACAATGGACAAGATGAACAGTACTCACCTAATTGTATCCCCTGCACATTTGGAGATAAATCCCGTAGATTGCAGCTGAAAGCTGCTTTACAGAACTTAGTATTTCCATGTTGGGAACAGGATTAAATCAATGTGTAATTTCATTAGAGTTACTCTTTACTTACTTTACAGTTTTGCAACAACCATATTGGGGGATGGATAAAATCTGAGTCAATACCCACTACGATAAAGCAAAGAGATCACTTGGAAGAAGATATACATTTAAGAATAATATCTGAGCCAAGACCATGTGAAGTGGATTAGTATATACTACTGATATTCAATCCTATCTCAGTTGTCTGGCCTCTTAATCGATAGTCCCCATTTTTATTGATTTTATAGCAGAGATAACTGGTTCTGTAATAAAGAGTAACAGCATCAGCTCTTGCTGCTAAGTATTTCCAACAAACAGCTGAGTAGCAACTCTGTTGGACCTCTCAGCACTAAACCAGGCAAAACTGCCCGGGAAACCTCAGAAGAGCGCAAAATACCATCCCGTGTTGAACAGAAGCTGGAACTAAGCAGAGCAGGGGATTGTGAGTTGGGTGTGAAAAGTTACTGTAGGTAGAGGAGTCTGTGAATGGACAGGAAACCTGCAGTCTGGAGCAGAACCATCAAGGAGAAAGAGTGTGCACAGGAGTTCACTCTGAGGAGCAGAAGGAGGATTTGATGCTGGGAGAGGTGTGTGCACACGTGTGTGTGTGCGTGCATGACTCTGTGCTAGGACAGAGGAAGGGAACAAAAGCCAGTGCAGGCTATGGATGAAGGAAGAATGAAGTTTTAGAGGTGAGGAGCAGACAAAACATATTTCCAACTGCAGCAGTAGTGATCAATTAGTGCTTCCTTGTGCCTGTATCCTACCAGAACTGCTGATCCAAGAGCGTGACAGAAGATAGGAATAACAAAAGTGGGGTGAAGAGGGAGGAGGAGTCCAGATACAGTTAATGATCCTCAAGTTCTGTATCTGTTCAGCTGAGTACATCATCAGTATGATGCAACAGTGTCTGAGGTCAACAAAGCTGACTGTGGCAATGAAAAATAGATCATACAAGCAAGTACCAGTATATTTCTGAGAACTATCTTCCGCATAGATCTTACAGTGACTTTATTGTTGTTCCAGCTTTAGGGAACAGTCACTCAAAAGGGAACACTGCTGCTGCAGAATGCAGTGATTTCTGTAACAGGCTGTCTATCGTTTGTCCTTTTAATACCATCTGATAAACTCATCTTTAGTCCACATTTGAGTAGGAAAACAGCTGTGGCAACTGTGGTTTATATTGGCAAGGAGTTACTTCTTAATGCTGATGAGGGTAGAGGTAAAAATGGAAACATTTATTCGAATTCCACCCATCTATTACAAGGCAGAATTTATTGCTCCAATATACCATGAAATTTGGGTTGGCAGAAATAACAAAAAAAAAAAAAAAAAAAAAAAAAAAATCAGGCAGTACTGTAAAGATGTGCCAGCTCTACTGTTGGGAGAGAGGAATCAATTGTGGAAAATACACCTACCAGAAGGTATAGCAAAATCAGCGGAAAAGTTACTTAAGCTGTCAATAATCCAACCACCTTCAGATAAACAGTCTGGAACTCTTTATCCCAGATGTGGCAATGCAGGAAAGAAATCCCTAGAAAAGGATACTATTTTAGGAAGGAGCCAAAATAAAATAAAAATTATATAATTCATAGTAAGTGCTGATGAGGAGAGGGCTGCTTTCAGTTGTGCTTCTCATATCATATGTAACTTTCGTAATTGGACATGCAGAGCAGAGAGGTGCACCTACTGGTGGGGTACATGTTTATGGCACTTACAGAGTGGGAACAATCCAGAATCTGCTTCATGGCTCTCTCCCCTAGAAGTGAATTTGCACTTGTAAAAAACTTAAAAGAACAAAACCCCTCAAAAGTTAGGAACAGATTAATAGAGCCATTTCACCATGTATTCTCACAGCTCCCTACTTGCAAATATTATTGTCTTCTTTAATTCATTATACACCTTGCTTTCCACAGGGTCCCTGCATCAATCTTTTATCTGGTCAATAAGTGCTCCTAAATACAAGTGAAGAAGCAACACTGAAAATAAAATGATCCTTTTCATCACTAATTTTATCTTTAGTTCTGAATGTCATCATTATTTTCTTCTCCTTTATTTATTTATTTTTTTATTTATTTATTTATTTATTTATTTATTTATTTAATCTGTAGAATATTTGAGTGTTTCACTACCATTAATAAACTTTAATTCTACTCATGTGAGATAAGAGGCTGCTATTAGTCTCATTTTTTTTCCAGATAAGACAATTCAGGCTAGGAAGCAAATTGATTATCTACTAATTTTAGTGCCCAGTATGAGGCACGTATCCTGACTTTTCAAGGAACTTATTATTAAGCCCTTTGTGTATATGTTCATATGGCATCATTAGGTGGGACTTCTCAGAAGGTTAATTGGTCCAGGGTTAGTAAGGCAGCTACACAGTGTTGTCAGTGTGGCAATGCATATTAATATTTAAGGTATGTATCCCACTGAGTTCACTATACATCGATATTTAAAGTCTGCATCCAATCAACTCCAGTTGCAATAGCAAGTGCTCAGCACTTCTGCAAAGCTAATATCCAAATTGCTATCCAACCAGCTGGAACATGAGGAGGACTTGATTGGTGAGTGCTTATAAAAGTGGTCCTTTGAATAATGTACCTAAACTTCAGGCAGAAACACTTATGATGGATATTGTCCTTTGTCCTCCTGAAGTCTGCTGTGTTCTTTGTATCCTGTGCAACAGACACAGCAGGAAAGACCAGTATTTTGTAGACATAGCTGCTTATCACTTCTTCACTCAGAGTTGATCCATTCTGCACAATTCAAAGGGAAAACTAGCTATGAAAAAAAGGTTCTGAGCAATTTAACAATGCAATTAAATATATGGACAATGAGTGAATTAAGGTCACACGAGCAAACTTGATTGTAGCATTGTGGCAGCTTGCATCTTACAGTCTCCATCTGTTTTTGAACCTTGGCAGAGCCAATATCTTTTTCCTTCTCCCTTTAGGCCCCTCACCCCTCATCCTCCAGAGCTATTCAGTAAGGGAAGATGCTGCTAATACCCAGCCATGTCTTCCTGTAAGCTTGTGTATCAGCAGCAACAGCCGTTTCTAGTCACGCCCTGACCTAGCGCCGCACCAGGGAAACGCTTTAGTGGTGGGCACTCTGCTACGTGTTGGATCATGGGTGAGGGCAGCTTGACTGTCTCAGTAGGCATTGCTATCCCCTTTTAATACCATTTCGTTCCGCATGTCGACTAATTGGGAGAAGGTTGCTGGCAAGAGCTCAATTTGTTTACAGCCTGTGTGGAATATTTTTATGGCACTTCAGGTGCTGACCTTTGAGGTCAGCAGCAGCCTTTCATGATGCGAAAGACTTTATTGTGTAATTGTTTCCCCAGCATTCAGAGTAAGGCACAAAGTAGTTCACAGCTGAGAGAAGCTTTTTGCTCTAAGCATCTCACGGCTGTATCTACCACACCGGCCAGAAGTTTCAGAGGAAAACAGTGAAAGCACAGCCTGGGATATGCTAAAAAACACCTGATAGAACTGTCATTTTGTGAAGAATAATAGATTAGGAGCCATGCAATGAATTACTGGAGATCTCTGGTTCAGATTTCATATTATGAAAAGAAATGTGACTCTCTTAAAATAAATGTGGCATGTTAAAGGGAGATGAAGACCCAAATTGCATCAGAACTAAAATAAATTTATCACAGATACCTAATGTGGAAGAGAATTAAGCAATATTTATAGACAAATTTAAATGGATGCAGGAGATAATAAGACTTTGGGTTCTTTGGTTTGAAAAGCCAGTGGGGCATTGATAAGTTGTTTGAAAGGAATCTGATTTTTAAATGGAGTAGCATTTTTACATGGATGCAAGGAAGTGCCTTATAAAGACGTGCTGTTATTTCATATTTGTCAGATCCTGTTGCTTCAGTTAATCTGAGGGAGATGTATTCAAGAAAACAGATTCATTAAGGGGAAGCACGCTGTACTCAAACCGTGAAGAAATTAATAAATCCAAAGAGTCCTATACTGAACACTAAACACAAAGTCCTTAAGAGAAGGCTTTTGGGTTTGATTTTTGGTTTATTTCTCTTTTGTTAAAGAAAGCTATGCCAATGAACTGTGCTAGGTAAAACAAGGGCAAGCTTAATTAGAAATATTCAGAAGGTGTCATGGTAGTGTAAAAAATTCCTCAAAACGTGATCATGATTTTTTTTTCCTAAGTCACGGCCGATCTCACTCTGTGAAAATGTTACAAATCTTGCATGTGGAGAAGTATCATGGCCAGAGAATTTCCAGATGTTTTTCTGGCCTTCATCGGTTATTTCCAAAGTACATAAATGACTTGTTTACTAGGTTGCAAAACTCTTTTTGTCTGTACTGCACATATCTCTAACACTTATTAACACACAATACTAGCAGACATTAGAGAAAATGACACCCAAGGAACTATAATACAAACAAGGGACCACAGCTTTCTGGGAGTTTCAGCATTTCTTTTCTGAGGCAGATGACTCTCAGGTGATTTCTGGCCTCTGCTCTCTCTCCATCAAGCCAAGAAATGTGGACACTGTTGATACTCCAGAGATTTGAGCTCTGTAGAGCTCACTCAGACATATAGATTTTATATATTACCTCTTGCCATCAGTGTAGTGATTCTCATCATGTTTGCTGTCCACTGGATTGAGCCCTAGGAGCTGATATCTTTAGCCCCAGGAAAACATTTTTTGGGCTTGCTTTTCTCTTTACTCTCACTGGCAGGGACAGCAGTTGGTTTCTGGAGGAAGGCAATGAAATGCCACCTGGAGGGTTGTTTTGCGTAAGACCTAAAAAGCCAGATGAGGATTGAAAGACAGGAGCCGTGTCAGAGTGCGCCACCAAAATGTGGTTGACTGTTAGAACTAGAAGAATTTTTATGAAAAACAAGAATATTACAGTATATTCCTAATAGAGTTCACTGCATTAGGAAAAGAAAACAGGATTACAACCAGGAAGCAGCTTCCAAACAAATCTTTTCTGATGTAATGGAATCTTTAATGAACAGGGAAATCAGCACTTTAGGCTGGTATTCAGTCATAAAGGTGCATTTTCAGCTCAGTGGCCCCTAGAAAGAGGAACTGGAACTGACTCAAAAGAAGCAGTGCTTTCCACTAAATCACTGTGTCTTGTGGCACTTTGAGAGGTCATAGGTCAGCCTAATTTTCCCTGCTCGGTACTTGAAGTCTGGTAGTAGATTTTGGTAAGGTTGCAGGCTAGCAACAGCTTGAACTGTCTTTGCTGTAATGGTTTTCCTCAATGTGCACCGAAAGAAACCTGGATAAAAAAAATCCAACTAAGAGGAAATGATGAATTATACACAAAAGATAAGGAAAAAAGTCATTATTGCATTGACTTTAAAAAGTGAGGAAGGTGGAGACTTGCCTGCCCTAGGAATCAGATTACCAAAACAGTAAAATGAGGAATTAGAGAAAGAATAGATAACAGTCAAAGACGTTATTAAAAGATTACTGAGTCTAGTAACTGATATAACAGAACAATGTCTACTCAACCTACATTTCAGACTTCTATAGCAAAGTAGGACAACTTCCCAGACACCTTTCATGGATGTACATAGTACTGCATATTTAGCATAATACAAATCTGAAAAAATTATGAATCTGACTGAAAAAAAAATTGCATTCCAGTGATAAAAGTTCTAAATATAGTCTTTAGGCTATGAATGATAGAATTTTGGGTACTTCAAGAAAACAAGCATACTCACACTCCCCAACGGACATAGGCAAGTATTAGTCATTTATATATGTTCATATACATATACATATACATATACATATACATATACATATACATATACATATACAAATGTGTGCTAATGTATGCTACTTTTGTAGTCTTAAAAAAATTATAATTCTTTTTACAGAGGCTTAATTTGAAAAGTCACTGTCATGACTTTATTATGAGACCTATGATACATAATGTTTTTCTAAAAGCTCAGTTCCTGCAGTCAAAAGATTGCATAAAATACAGAAGAAGGGAAAAAAAAAAAAAAGGTTTTAACCCTCTTGGCTGTAAGGTAAAAGTTGAAAGCATGAAAGAAATGCAGAGAAAAAGCTCAGAATGTAGAAATGATCCTCCTTAAATAAAAATAGCTCATCAGTTATAATATGATTGCTTTTGCAGGGTTTGCCTTACTTTTTTTTAAAAAAACCCCAAACTTTTAGGATTAGTTATAGTGCATTCTGAATCACCCCTACTGAATCACCCCTACTGAATCACCCCTAGAGTCATTTTGATGACATAAAATGCAAATGAGATTAAAATGCTTTTGTGCATGCCTCTGTGAGCCACTAAGGGCTTGGCAGAGTGGTAAGTGTTTTGTTCCTGCTCTAGATGCCACCTGGTACAGGTACTTGTTTCTCATAAAGAAGAGGGAATGCAAGAAGATGATGCTCTAACCAGAGCACGGTAAATAGTCTTTCTGACTGGAGGGCTTTAGAAAACATCAGTGCCTCCAGGCAGAGTTATTACCCTGGCAGTAACCACAGACAATCTATACCCACACTCAGTATAGTCTCTCTAGGTACTATATAAAATATAGACAGTCCAGTGAAATCTTTGTATTTTAGCCTTTCAGGATACAGCATTTATGTGCCTGGTACATGTTATACTTTTGATGCAATTTTAGCACTTCCAGCTTGTTTTTCCAAAGAGATTCAAGGAATAATTTTCAGACATCCCTGTTGAACAGTGAACTTGGGGCACCAGCATAATAGGCCATGTCCATGGCCATGACTGTGTCTTTTGGTGACAGCGCTAGTCCTAAGAACTGCACTGTAATCTCACCAACTGCTTATTCCTCTTGGCAATACCAGTTCTGAAGGTTTGGGGTTCTTTTTTCTTGGTTGGTTGGTTGGTTGGTTGGTTGGGGTTTTTTTGGTGGGATATCGCAATCAAATACTGAACTGGGGTAAAATAACTGATAAAAATGTATCCTCATAAAGCTATACCCCCAAACCTTGTGATGCTGGTCCTCAAGTACTTGTTTAGTATCTCCATAATCCTTCTGAGAGGGCTAAATAGTACCACTTGCCATGCCAATTATGCTTGATTAAGAACCACTCGAAAAACTTTTTGTCACATATTAACAAGGCTATATGTTAAAAGTATCTATAATGGCTTTGTCTAAAAGTATTCCTGCATGATGGAGTTGGATATAAATGAATTATTGGGTTGTCTGATGAATCTAAAAGTCTTGAAAAATATTTTTTGACATAACTGTAATAATTAAAGAAAAAGTTTTATTGAATATTTTTTCTATTTCTAAAATAAAAAGAGCATGGGGAATTTCAACATGAAAAAGGATTTTGAATATAATAAGCCTGATTACTGTAGAAAACTCTGAAATTAATAACTTTTCAGAGGTTCCCTTTCCCCTCCTATGAACAGTCTGATAAATGGGACAAAACTTCAGGAAAAATATAATTTAAAAGACACCAGATTTGTCTTTTTAATTCAGAAGTGTTCCTACAGATTTTTCATCCAGCTGTAGTGTGAATTTGAAAAAAAAGAGTCTATTCCTGCTCCTCGGATTGCATGTGGGTTTTCGCTAATATGAGGGAAGAAGTTCACCCTTATTTACAGGACAGATAAAGTTCATGAATTATGATAGAACATCTCTTGTGGAAATGGTACAGGGTTCACACTTTTTCTGTGCAATGCAAAAAAAAACCCCAAACAACCAACCTATCAGGATTGGAAATTTTCCAAACAGTGATAAAATCAATAATAAAAACATGCAGAAGAAGGGCAGGAACAATTAAAGATTTTAAGAAATAAAAAAGGGAAATCTTAAAATCAATTTAAGTTTGAAGGAATCCTGAAAATATAAAATTCAATTGACTACATGGGGCTGGGAATTGGGCTCATTTCATTTGATATACTATTAAAGTGAAATGCACACTACTTACAGAAAGCCTTGTTACTTTCCTTGCTACCACACTGGGGAGGGGGCAAGGAGTGGGTCCTGAGAGCTCTTAAATAGAGTATCTTAATGGATCAGGGTCTAATTGCTAAGCCCCTGGGCTAAAACATCATGTTTTGAGGCTGACACCTCCAGATGCTGAATAAGCAAGATTTTCTAGCAGGCCTGCAGACCCTACTGTAGCACAGAGTCTGGAAAAGGATATTTAAAATCCCTGCAAAGTTTCAATGAGACATTCTTCTGAGAACATATAGATCATGGATCTTGAATCGAGTAGAGTACCATAACAGACTCCTAAATATGTCTTTAAGCCCAATTCCAAGCAAAAAGGATCCAGACGTTCTTTACTTCTTTAAGTCTTGGTAAATGTAACTAATGTAACTGTTGATGGTCATTGTTAGGTGCTTTGCACAATCCTGTTTGCTTCTACAGAGGAAAACTGTCTCTCAAAACATTTTCTTTAATAGCAAGAATCATACTGTAGAAAAGCCCGACAGTCTTTCTACTAGGTTTGGGTTCAGAAGACTAAGAATTGAGACATTTGAATGCCAAGCCTCCAGATGTAACAAACAACTGCATTATTTCTGAATACCAGATGCCACAAAATAAAAAATACTGTGGATTTATCTATGTAATAACTCATTTTTTTGTACCTGAGCTGCAAGGTCCTGTTCCTTGCTCTCACACTGGTGTGCTTGGTGTGCTTAAACCCATAACTTACACCTTAAAGTGGTTGCACCCCTCTGTATGTAACCCTATTTTTACATGTATGTCATATGGTAACTGTGACTGCCGTCCTTGTGAGGCATTTTAATAGGTACAGACACAGAAAGAGGTGACCTAACTAGGCTCACTGGTTTTTAATGTTGTTTTGTTGTTGCTGTGGAGTTGAAGAGTCAGGTGTTAAGCACAGGAGTAACAGCAAGTTTCTGCTCATTTTGGGTAAGAGTGGAAGAACACAGTTGCTTGCAGTAACAGAATTAAAGACTGAAGCACTGTGCGTTTATCTTGTTCCTATTACTATCAATACTGCAGCATGTGGAAAGAATACTTATGTTTTTATCTACAGATAAAGCCTTGACCATTTGCTCCAGCCTTTCATTAGAGGCAGCATACATCAGGGACTTCATATCTAGCACTGTTTTTCCTTAAGAGGCATTAAGGGGAAGGTGATGAGGAGCAGAGAGGTTTCTGATGGGCCACCAGGGAAAGGAGTTACTGAGTGAAAATGTCAAGGTAAAAATTCTTGGCGCAGTAATCAAGTCAGGCTCTCAGGACTTTTTAAAATATGCTTTTAAATCTACTTACGGTCTGGCTGAAACCAGATTTAGTCTATTTTTGCAGCTGCCAGTCTCCACTTAGAAAAACTTTAGCATTGGGTATGGATAGTGAGTTTTAAAAGGTGGACAGAAACCTTTGAAGTACACAGAGGCTGATGTGGAGGGCTACTTGAAAGCACAAGTTTCCTCTGAGACAAAAGTCAGGATCCCAGAGGTGTTTAGGTGTTGGTTACCATTTGGTAAACAAAGCCTTAGATTTTGCAACTGAATGTGTTTATTTAATTAGAACCCCCCCTTTTTATAGCTGTCTTGTTTGAATTGTATGTGTAGGTGAGGTACAGAAGCCACCTATTTATATTGTGATATTCTTCCATTTAAGAATGTGTTAAAAATCCCTTTGAACCTCAGAAAACATCTGTAAAGGGCTAACTCCTGAAAGATCATAAATCAGTATCACTAGTAGCTATCAGAGCTCATCTCTCAACTTTCAAACAGTAAAAGTTGTGCAGAATCTGGTATTCTGGTACCTTCTTTTGATCAAAAGGAGAATGGTCGACTGAGGTAATTCTCCCACTCTGCTCTCATGAGACCCCCACCTGGAACACTGTGTCCAGTTCTGGAGTCTCCAACATCAGAAGGACTTGGAACTGTTGGAATGGGTCCAGATGAGAAACACAAAGGTTATTAGAGGGTTGCAGCATTTCTGCTGTGAAGGCAGGCTGAGAGAGTTTGGGTTGTTCAACCTGGAGAAGAGAAGGCTCCAGGCAAAATATATAGTAGCCTTCCAGTACCTGAAGGGGCCTACAAGAAAGCAGCAGAGGCAGTTTTTAGAAGAGTATGGAGTGATAGGATGAGGGAAGATGGTTTTAGTACAACCTACAATTTTCAGGGACGTAGATTATTTTGGAAAATATTTATGTAAAACAATCCATCTGAAAGGAAGAAAATACACTATTGAAACTATTAATTGACAAAAAATGCTTCTATTATTTACATATTTTAAAACAATAATTAAAATAGCATTATATATATATAAAAGCAAATCCCTTTGCCTATAACCATTACAAACAATTTTTTTTTTGTTGGTTTGTTGTTTTTTTTGGTTTGGTTTGGTTTGGTTTATTTCTGGTTTTGGTTTTGGTTTTTCCTAAGGATAAGTGGCACCTGATTCTGTCAACTTGCACAAAATGAATGCAGGAAAAAACAACTTCATAGAATGAATTATCCACATATACCTCTATTGTTAATTTTATTTGCAGTAGTGGTGAACTTCCTGACTGTGGGAGCAATGAGCTTGAGGTTATTAATAAGGTTCAGAGGTCTTACTTGCAGGCTGTTTAAATCTTCCACTTCCCAAATTAATGCCTTAGATGATGGACTGTATCATATTCTAGGGTCTCTCTTTCCATTTAGCCTAGGCTTGCATAAGGTTTATTTCAAAAAGATGAAATTCTGACAAACAGGTTTTGAAAAGTTTTTATCTATTTTAGCTACAATAGCATATTTTATTAGGTGTTTTATTAAGTATCAACTTATGTAAGCAGAACTGATGGTTTAAATTTTCTTTTGGCATAAGAATGTGGCTAATTTTCATAGTAGCCCGTATCTACTTAGAATCATAGAATTGTAGAATCTTTAAGGTTGGAAAAGACCACTGAGATCATCAAGTCCAACTGTCTGTCCAATACTACCATGTCAACTGAACCATGTTCCCAAGTTCCATGTCTACCCGTTTTCTGAACAACCCCAGGGATAGTGACTCCACCACCTGTCTGGGCAGCCTGTTCCAATGCCTGACCACTCTTTCAGTGAAGAAATTTTTCCCAATATCCAATGCAAACCTCCCTTGAAACAACTTGAAACCATTTCCTCTCTTCTCAATTCTAGTTACTTGGGAGAAGAGACCAACACTCACCTCACTAAAACCTCCTTTCAGGTAGTTGTAGAGAGCAGTAACGTCTTTTCACAGCCTCTTCTTCTCCAGCCTAAACAAGCTCATTTCTTTCAGCCACTCCTCATAAAACCTGTGCTCCAGACCCTTCACCAGCTTTGTTGACCTTCTCTGGACCCACTCCAGCACCTCACTTTCCTTCAGTGAGGGGCCCAAAACTGAACTCAGTGCTCAACTGAACTGAGTGCTCAGCACTTAGTCCTCATTGAATATTGGGGTACAATCACCTCCCTAGTCTTACTCACTACGCTATTCCTGATACAGTCCAGGATGCCACTGGCCTCCTTGGCCATCTGGGCACACTGCTGCCTCATGTTTATCTGGCTGTTGACCAACACCCCTAGTTCCTTCTCTTCCAGGCAGCTTTCCAGCCACACTCTTCCAAGCCTGTAGCATTGTATGGGGTTGTTATGACCCAAGTGCAGGACACAGCACTTGTCTTTGTTGGAACTCATACAAATGGCTTCAAACCATTGATACAGCTTGTCTATATCCCTCTGCAGAGCCTTCATATTTTGTAATATCCTTTAATAACAAAATTCCACTTTTACTAATAACTTGAAGTTCATGGAAATATTACTGAGTATGTGTGTCTATAGTATTGTAAAAGAGGGGTTTTTATTTTTATCTCTCTACAGATTATGTGAGGTGTTAAAATCTGTATAAATCTTGCTTCAAGTAAGGATATAGAAACAATTCTCTTTGCTTCTTGTCTTGTATGTCCACCATCTGCAGTTTCATGATACACAAATTTTGAAATTGAGTAATATAGCTTATTTGATTTTTAGAAAATAGGCATACATAGGTGTTTGGGTTTTTTTGGGTGGTTTTGTGTTTTGTTTTGTTTTGTTTTGTTTTGTTTTGTTTTGTTTTGTTTTGTTTTGACAGCCTGCCACTTTTTGCATTCAATATAATAAAATAAGAGAAAAAATGTGTAGGAAGCATACATGCATGGAGCTAGATCCACCAAACCAGGACAACAGTTTTGCTCCAGTGGGCCAAAGCTGACCTAAAAACCAAGAGTATCTGGCAGCTGCTGGGTTTCTGCCCCATTTCGGGCATCTTGAAGCAGTTGCTGCAGTGGTTTGTACTCCTCCTTCCCCTACCATCAGCACGAGGGATGGTGGCCAGGGCCACTTTACTCTTGGCTGGTCTCCATCTGCTCCAGGCACTGGCCCCCAGAGGCTGCAGGTAATCAGTGAAAATCAAATCAGTTCTGTAAGGTGAACTGGTCCTGGAGTGAACTGGTGCTGGGAAGCTTGCAGAGTGGGAAAGCACAGAGCTGGTATACTGTTTTTTCTTGTCCAGAAATGTAGACTAGCATTGTCAGATGGCTACTTTCTGTCTCAAGAGGCGTTTCAGGCCATTCTAGTGCTTAAGAAAGTTCATATTTAGAAACACATTAATCCTTGTTATCATGAAACTGGAGAGGTTGAAATCTTCTAAGAGAAATCAGCTCAAAATTTTAGGTTGCTTGATTCCAGTTAAATCATTCTAAATCAAAATTTTATCTAAGGGGATATGAAAACACTTTCTGAAACATGTTTTTCAGGGGGAAGCATATGAGAAAAAGCCATGCATATCTCTGTCTCCTTGTTCTGGTAGATTGGATTCTCATTTACGTGGACAATAATAGATACACAGTCCTACCATCTGACCACATATATAGGACCTTGTCTCATAAAGCGAAATTCTGATTTGACTTTCTCTGATTTGGAAAAGTCTGTCAGAGACCCAGCACATTGGCAGAGCTGATCGTGATATGGTTAATGGGCAGAAACTTGAGCTCTGCCTCCCTGTCTCCAAGGGCCAGCTCTTGAGAGATGAGAGAGTACTTAATTCTCTTTTTCTTTTGTTTCCCTGACATTCTTAAAGGACAGGGAAAAGAGAAAACCAGTATTTTGTATCAGTCTTCTAACTTTATCCATTGCTGCTCCACAAAGCCCCTTTGCTCACTCCATTCTGTGGCACCTTATTTTTTTTTATCCCTGACCTAACTGCTTAAATCTAAGTCAGCATTTCCAGAGAAAATGTTGCTTAATAAATTTAAAGAGTTATTGCTTCTGGCTTCATCAGTGCCTGGTACAGCAGAGTGAAGAATAAAGAACAGGCACAGAATGACCCGACCCCAGTATTTGTATTGAAGACTATAAAGTGATACTTGTCCAAGAAAATGCAGTTACTTTGGCAAGCGTGCTGATGCCAGGAATACATGTGAATATTAAAATCCCCAGAAAGACAAGGCACTTTCTAAGGAGCAGTTTTCCCTATAAGGTTTCAGGTGCTGGAAATCTGGTGCTTTGCCTTACTAATGAGATGGCAGTACAAATTCACCGTGAATTGATTTGGTGGTCAGGCAGTAAATGTAACTACAACAGCACAAGTTTCACTGCACCCTCACAATTTGTTTCACTTCTTTCAATCTTTTGAGCTTCATGTGCGTTGCTTTCCTGGCCCTCACTGCCATGAGACATATATGTTTAACATTCCTGCTTCGTCCTTTCCAGTTGAAGGTTTCTCAGTGGGTGTAAGCAGTTGTTCTGCACATGGTGCTGTGTTTTTGAGGACTGATTAGTGTGACAAAGTATTGCAATTTGAAACAATAATTTCTTTTTAACTGGTGAAGTTAAATTGCAGGTGCAGGTGAGAATTGCAGGCACTTTCCACCCACTTGTGTTCCCCTAGAAACAAGATGGGTGTACAAGATTATTTCTAAAGAAAGGAAAATATAAAGGTCCCAGAACCAAGGCACCATGCACAGAAGTAGTAGCACATGTCACTGGATCCAAATGGGGAATTCTTGTTGAGATAATAAGCAAGCAGTACTCTGCAGCTTGCCCACGCAGATCAAATACCTGGAGATGCGGACTTCTGCTGAGGGCCTCAGTTATCATCATAATAGGTTCCTGTGGCATCTATGGCTTGTGCACAGGCTCTACTTTCTCAATTGTATCCTGAGCATGCAAAAGAGGGATTGATTCTGCCCTCTAAAAGCTTCCATTACACACTTGAAAGCTCTGTGACCTTCTGCAAGGTTTCTTCAGTTTCTTCTCCATCCACCAGTAATGAAATTCCCAAACCTTTTCTATTCATGTGCCATGCTGTAATAGTGTCCATGTCCATGTTGTCCCAGCAGACATTGTCCCAGTGCTACATTTTCTGGTCTTAGCAATACGATTCTGCTTCTAACCATTTGCCTCTCATTCAGCAGTTGTGCTTTTTTTGTGAGCATTGATATCATGAGCCTTACCACTTATGTCATACTTTATATCCAGTACAACTGCCACGAATTACCTCTTTACAATGAAGCAAATGCCATGGTCACAGAACTTGAATTTTTTTTTTTCCTCTGAAAGCCTGCTCCTCATGTCAACATGCTTATAAATGCTGGAACTAAAACACTTGGAGTTGAAACTGGGACTTGCAGAGGTGGGGAAATGCTTCCCGTCTCAGCATTTAGTCACAGGTAAAAGAGAAATGGCGTATTTGGATGTGAATCCTAATCAGATGTTTGCACAATACAATAGCTTTAATGCCTTCTGCATCTAAGCATCACATCTACCTTATTCACAGATTCATCACATAGAGAGTCTTCCAGCAGTTAAATTAGAGACAAGAAAAAGTGTGTGTGAGAGACAGAGAAAACCCTCAACCTCATCTTACCTTTGCCTCCCACAGAAAATTCAATACAAACATTACATTTGGACTGACTTGCATTGACTGCTGATTGATTGCTAAATTCACTACTGGCATCTCTGGCTAAATAAATACAGGGAAGACTCTGGCTCTCTATTTTGAAGGACCGCCCAACTGTGCACACATAAAATTGGAACAGCAGCAGTAATTTATCTTCCTCTGGTTCTTTCAGGTTTTTCTTTATTTTTTTTTTTTTGCAGACCCCAATTGCCTCTTAGTGATATTTGCTGCCACTATTTTTTTTAACAGACCATCTGTCTATTTTGTATTCTAGAGCATTCTTCCCCATTTCTTGTCATGTTTCCAACAGAGTAAGAAGTTAGTTGGACTGCTCATGCTCTAGATAGTTAGCATATTGCTGTTCTGCTGTGGGTGCAGCAGAAAGTAGAGAAAACCTCTTTATGTTTGGTTTGTCTGGGCAGGAATTTGTTCTGTCCACTCAGCAGGGAAGGGTCTTGGCACCTTCACGGCTTCCCCAACAAGTTCACTTACACGATGTCATTACAAAGTCAGATGTGATGCCATCTGTGAAGCCTTAGAGCCTGTACTGGCAATAGTATAGATAGGCAAAAGGGGATGGAGGCCTTTTTTTTTTTTTTTTGTTCCAAACAGAGTATAACTTTTCCTGTTGTCAAATCCAGTTAGTTGAACCACAACAAAAGTAACATATTTGCTGCAGATCTCTTAGGCACCAGTTGGTCGCTGAACAACAGGCACAGTAGGGCTACAACAAAAATACTCTGTGAAGTCTGAAGCACAGCTGGGAGAATTTAAACTGTGCTTCACGCAGCACCATTAAGCCACAGGGGTCACCAAAACTGAAGATGGGCAGAAAATAAATTTTATTTCTGTTACATCTCCTCTGGACACTAACACGTATGTTTAACTGCTTCCAGCTAAAGCAAGTAGGGAAGATATTTATAATACAAACCATGTGGATTCTCCATTCTATATACAAAAATTGAAATACACAAGGCTTGAGAGGAGTGAAGACTTGGAAGAACTCATTACTGATATAAGGCTAAACAGCAGATTTTGCTGAGTTCTTTTGAGAAGTCTGGGAATATTTAAAGGCTACTAATAATCCTCATTTAATTTCAGATTGCTAGGGTGTTGCTGTTTCCCTGAATGATTTGTGCAGATTCCTCTATAGACATTGGAGAGAAATATGTTCTCCTGGAACATGATTAATCCATTTTAGAAATCCACTTTAGGGTGAGTTGAAGTTCTCTCTGAAAGTACCTATTTTCTGAAATTGATTACACAGTCTAAATGACTAACACAGTTGTAGATATCTTTACCACAGAGTTCTCATTTGTCCAGATAAGTCTCCCACAAAGAAACCATTGGAAGATTCAGAAATAATCACTTTAGAATTTGGCAAGAAAAGTAAGGCAGACTGCTGCTAATGGGGGTGCTTAGTGCTCTAATTCAGCAGGCATTAGGATTATCACATCTGTGACATCTACCTGTGAGACAGAACTCCATGACCAAATTACCACACGCTAGCACCAGCCCTGATTTCTGGAGTCCAAGAGGAAATTCTGAGCCCGCCTAACCTGCCCAGAGCCCTGCAGAGCTTTCAAAGACCACAATACACAATATATCTACAAATAAACTAGGTGTGTGTCAGCAAGGCTGAAAACCACCCCTAAAAAGGATCATAGAGAACTACATACACAGCACATGCCAAATTGCACTCATCATATGGAGGGATATTACAAAGCAAGAATGAGACTTCAGATACACAGACAGTTGCTGAAGGATTCTTCACAGGAGCAATAGAAAGTGTTTCTGCAAGGCATGATAGGAATATTGGTATAAAAGGAAGTGAAAAACATGCACTAACTTATGCTGAGCATAAATATAAAGGATGTCCATAGTGCCAAAAATTGGACTTTAAGTAGAAGATAAAATTAGATAAAATTTGCAAATACTTTATTGTTATTGCAGGGCGATAAGAAGAAACATTGACTTGTAATTTCTTTGCAATATAGGGAATGAGGCAATGGACCTAACAAGACATTAACTATGTAGCATTATCAGAGAAACTGATTGTTACCAGGCTCAAGCATATGTACCTGCTCTTTCTGCTAAGAAAGCGTGTTTCTGTAATAGCAGTCCATGTTTTTCAGATGTGTATTTTCAGAGGACTAAATGCTAGAGGAATTATGATCCTACTCAGATTCATAATTTATGCCTTTGTAAAACTTTTCCTGCTCTTTTTCTGTTCTAAGAAAAGTAACATAAAAAAATAAGAATGCTTCCCAATGCTGAGATTGGGCTATATTACCCCCCAAACCAAATAACCTAATAACCCATTTTATCCTATATTTCTACAATACTTACAGGGGAAAAATTACCAAGGAATTCACTGATGCTATTTAGGCTCCCTAAAATATCACCAGGACTCCGGTGGGTTACCTTATGAGACTAGAGCACGAGTTAAACCATGTCTTTTACACCTTTTCAGAAAGCACCACTTTAAGGGACTACCACTTGGTTTCATTTGTTTCACTGAAAGATTGAATAATTAGGCAGTATGGATTGGGCATGATGAATACCCTTTGGGAAGAGTAGTGAAAATGTAGCAAGTGGTAGTTTTGAAAAGGTGAGAGAGATACCGAGATGCCAGTTCTAAAACTGTCAGACCCACAACTGAGTAAATGCATTTAAACAGTTTGTATTGGAAATTAAATGCCACAGGAGAGAGATGAAGCCAGCACATTATTTGTCTGTGACATAGCTACTCATAGCGCCCTAAAAGCACCAATGTGAAAAACTGTTCAGGGTTCATGGGTTGCAGGTCTTAATAGAGAACTTGGGGCTTTACCACTGTTGAGGTAAAGTGACAGGAAGCACAGAATTCAAATGGCTGTAAACTGTTCAAAGGGTAGTTTGGAGTCAGAACCAGGTCAAGGTTGCAGATTGGTGAGTTAGTGGGTGTGAGCAAAACCAAAATGCCTCTTGACTAAAGAAAGGAGGTAGTTTTGGCCTTCATCCATTTGTGTGAAAATTATGTATCTCTGCAAGGCCTTAGCTGACATTTCCCATAAACTGATTAGTGCCATGGTCAAAAGGCACCTGGCAGACTTATCATATATTGAAAATACAGAGATAATTTTTTCTTCAGCTACAAATGGATGCAAACTGAATGTTAAACTGGAATAGTCGCTGGGGAATTGCAGAGAAAAAAAATTAGATAAGAGAAACTAGCATAAAAGTTCTGGACAGGATTTGGACCTGGACTCAGGGCGCAGAGCTGAGTTCAGACAGATCCCCATCATCATAGCCCAGGACAGGTTGGGATAACATAAACCCAGCCAGCTTTGCTCACAGCTGCAGCCAGTGGGTGAGTGCTTATGAACCTGCTCATGCATGTTCATAGGAATTTATTCAACATAGTTAAAAGATAATTAGTGCAACGACACTAAAATGGATTTAGGAAATGGTAAAGGGTAGAGGCAAAACCCTGTTGTAATAGTAAGAGACAAAATATTTATTTTCATAGATATATTATTTTCTTTCAAGTTAAATGTGGCCACAGGGAAATAATTACGATATACAGTTATGTCTTTTATTAAAGTGTTATTACTTTAAATTTTCCAGCTTTTTATCAAATTTATAACCACACAGATATAGTTTGCATTTTATTTACAGAAACATATCGATTCTGCTGGTTCCTAAAAGGCACTTGGAACACATGGTAATGGAATGGGGAGCTGCTTTCCCTTGCAGATCAATTAGTGTGAATTTCATGGACTGCATAAAATGCACCCATTTACAAAGCTCAGCGAATTCTTACGGCTTCTCATGCAGCAGCAGCAGCAGCCCCCAAGCCACTTAGCACTAGCAACACGCTTGCTGGAAACGCCAGGAAAGAAGCAGCAAACCATCCAACACGGGGTTTTTGGCAGCCTCCTACACAGTGTAACTGCATTGATTCTGCTGATTACACCACCTGCAGTATTCACTTGAAATACACGTGACTAAAGCTGTTGCATGGATCACTCTTCCCAGCACAGTGCTCGTCACAATGGATGCCCAGCTTTAGCCATAGGTGTTGGCCAGCCAGCACTGCAGGGGTGGACAGTCACTGGCATAATCGCTCTTCCTCATTTTCTCCAGTTTTACATATATTTTCGGCATAAACAGGTGGAATTATTCTTGTGAAATACTGAAAAGTTTATATTCTTTTTCTTTTTTTTCTTTTTTTTTTTTTTTTTTGTGTTTGTTTGACCAGATTGTTTGACCAGATTGGTTCACAAAAATCAATTATGTCTGTGGTTTATTTGGCGAATGTTAATTTCAATGATCTTTCTGATGACTTTGTGTTACCATCTTGTGATTGATCATTAAATTTGCATCTTGGATGCTTGGCTGGATAACAGACTTTGATAACTTTGTGATCAAAATGATTTAAAAAATGAGGTTTTATAATTGAATTATTCAACTTCAAGGCTGCTGAACATTTTAAACATTGATCACAGTAAAACTTCTGGCAATTCCATTAGATTTCCTACTGATGAGGATATTTTCAGAGGCTTCAGAATTTGAATGTGATTAAAAATATGATACAGATCTTTCTTCAATTTAAAAAAAAAAAAAATCCCAATCCTCAAAATTCTGATTCAGGAAGGAAAACACACCACTTTGTGCAAAGTGTGGGGGTCATTTACCTGCTGTCTGTCTACGGAGTGATTACCTCAAAATCTTATTTTTCTTCAAGCACTGGGTGCAGGACCTGACTATCAGTTCAGCAAATGGGAAGACTTTGATAGAAAATAAGAGATATACAGGGAGTCCACAAAAAAAGCAAAAAACAAAGTCTGAAAACAAATGAAGTGTTAAAGCAAAATTTTCTAAAATAAATGCAGCATTAGACTTAACATTTCCTAAAATGTCAAGGTTTAAAAAATATTTTCTAGTGAGAAGCTCTGACGGTGATATTAGTTGCAGTTTGCTTTCACAATCCTGTGACTGACATTTGACAAATGAGGTGGTTTAATTTTAGTAGTTTATTGATTGAACCTCAGATCTAAGATCAAAATAGAAGATTTTTGGATACGTATAAGTTTCTTGAAACTTAGGCTATGTTGTGCTGTCACACCTATGTGTTTTCTCTGCATTCATTCATATTGACCATCTTCAGGTCCTTATTGCTTTGATACTTAAACCCCATTCATGACCTTCTCAGGGTAGCACACAGACTTTCACATCCCATCTGCGACTGCTTCAATTTATCTTGACACCTGGTAACTAAAAAACACGTTGATGTACATGTCCACTGCAGGCTGACGAACACTTGAATCTATTCTGGCACCTATTTTTGCAACATTTTTGTGTCTACAGAAGACAGACGTAGGCTGCTTATATGTCAGAGTGATGCTGGATTCACATTAATTTTACAATTTTAAAATTGAGGTTTGAGACTTTAAAACAATATTTTAAAATGTATGCTGTCCTTTTTTTTTTTTTTGAGATTTCATAAGATCAAGAGAATGAATGCTTTAGAAGAGAAGATGGCTCTAAAATGCCCTTGTTTGTCCCAGTTTTATTTTTTTACATGTGGCTTTTCAAATATGCAGAATTGTTGCTATCTTACTTCACACAATTTTCATAGCATTAACAAATAACTCATTACTATTCTGAAGTACTAATAAGCTAGGACATATAAGTTTAAAAGATATATCTACCACAGGATATAGCTATCAAAATTCTGGTGAGCATGACTGTAGAGGATGTGAATTTGGCAGAAATTTTAAATCCACATTTTAATTCAACCTTTTAAACTGAAGTTGTTGTCTTTTCTATTCTTCTCTTCCTCATCTCAATTATATAATCTTCACCATAATTTTTTTTTCTAATGTCATAAAATACTCTCAGCCACAACATACATGAACTATACTTTTGAGTAATGGTTTGATTATTAAATTAACAAATTAAGGGAATTGAGGTAATTTGTCCTTAGAATTTACCACAGTTTAACACTCCTGAACCCAACAAGATGTCTATACTTACTTCTTGTGATATCTGGCCTTTCTCTTGGCTTTGTCTGAACATTGGTCTGGTTAATCAACGCCTGTTAATTTTGGTACAGAAAGAGATGGCAAACAGACATTTCTCTTCTGAAGTTCTGCTAGCTGGTTTAGCATTTGGGGCAAAAATACTTTTTAATGTAAAGATACCCCCGAAATATTTTTTCTGAGACAAAAAAAAACAACCTTTGTCTTGCTTTTTGCTACTTGACTGGTAAGGCAAATGCTTCCCTAGTAAGTAGGAGAGATCATTCTGTCTGGTTTCTCCTCTAAAAATTTCAGTGAAATTGGTGAGTATCTATTTAAATTTCATCAACTTATAAGTCAACATTTTATAAGGACTGGCAGTGGGTTTTTTAGGGTGTTTTTTTTTTTTTTCTTTTTAAACCAGCTTTGATATTTTAAAAGGCACCAGATGTGTCCGATCAAAGACATTCTTATGGAGAATGACATTAAATACTCAATAAGGTTAGTTTCCTTTGTAGTCTCATATTTGTTCAGAGTTAGCAATATTATGGGTTTCTACAGTGATTTTTTTTTTTTTTTTTTTTTTTGGAGACCAGGAAAGAAAACTTCTAAAAAGCCCTTGTTCTTTTGCCTATGGACTTGCAGACTTACAGATAAGGTAGCAGGTGTGTAACTGAAGGCCAAAGTGAAATGCTGGAAGTGCACCTGGAGAGCACACTGTATGTAACAACTTCATACAATTATAATCATATTGGAGCACAATCACTGACTTATTCTACTCTCTTACATTGTTTAAGTCTGTATGGCATGGGATTAGCAACAGAATTCCTAAGAAAACATGCTTCCTCTAACTACTTAAAGTTTCATAGTGTTGCATTTTTAAGGAGATTATTTGTTAGTGGGATGATTACCATTCTGATTTATATTATAAGGACAATACATTTTTTCCACACATGGGGGAAATACCTAATCTTAAAACACTGAAAGCTGGTTCTTATGATAGCAGTGGAGCAGAGAGAAAGAGGGAAATTTAATGCTTAAAGAGTAATAAAGGAAACTTCTTGGATGTTTTGATGTTGCCTGTCCTAGCCCTGGTAGTATGATTAAGTCAAGTCCCCCAAAAATGGTTCTTTCTTTGGAAGAGCATTTAAAATGGAGTTAATTGGCATAGCAATTGCCATGCGATGTCTTGCACCTGATTTTTTTTTTTCCTTTAATTTCTGCCCAAATTTGCACACGTGGGTAGAAAGTAGTTCTGTGAGAAAAGCAAATCAGAACAATTATTTTCCCTTGAAATTTAGAATAGGAACACATCACACTACTTATTCACTTCCTTTTCTACATTTCTTTTTAAAATGACTGTGCATATACCTAATTTTATAGGTAAATGCTATATAATGCTCTTAATTTTTGACTCCATATCCTCTCCCATTTTGTACCACAAACCTGTTTAGGAGAACTATAAAACTGATGTTAAGATTGTTTTGAGGTGCTCCATTATCACACTCAGTCTATGTTTTCTATTATTCAACTTTGGATAGCACAGACCAGCTGTCAATCTTGGGCTGATATCTTAATGTGATATTTAAAGGTCAACTACTTCTTAATCTGGAGAAAAAAAACAAACCAAACAACAAAAAAATAAAACCAAACCCCAAGACTTTTTCTCATTTCACTCCATTTCTCGTTCAGTCTTAGCCTGTTCTACTTGACACACTCCAGGCTAAATCCTACTCAGTGACTACAAAATTGTCTCCACTGATAAAAATTGAGACATTTTTGCTTCATAAAATTATTTGCTTTTGGTTTTGCTTGGGTCTTGTCTTTTTTTTTTTTTTTTTTTTTCTTTATTTGGGAAAAAGTCATCCCTTCTTTAAAGGTAATGCTCTTCCCTCAGTGTCTTCATGTGGTTAGAAAGTGTTGGGACATAAACATATATACCTTTATCACTCCCTGGCTATTCCCATGTGTCAGCCAACACTTGTAGCTCTATATTGGTGAACACCAGAGAAGTCAACAAGTGTGTTTGCTGGTGACCCAGGAAGCAAGGCAGAAAGTGCACACTTTCCACCAGCCTGCTCTGTTTGACAAATTGCTGTATCCCAGGAGACAGCATGTACCTATGTCCTTTGTTTTTTTTGGCCTTGCTTTCAAGCCTTCATGTGCTCTGACTTGTGAATTGAAGCAGATGCTGGCTAGAAATTAGAACTCCTCCTCTTCTATGAACCCATCTATAATTCTATCCAAAATAGCAAATCTGAACAATTAAAAACACCCTGTGACTCTATTTTCTCACTCCAACTGAACCTCAAAGTACTTCTGGTGGTCCAAAGATGCATGGAGTTTATTTTTATCTACATTAAAAGAAATTAAGAGAAACAAAAGCCATTCCAATTCCTCCCAGCTCTTAAACAGAGCAGGAAACAAAATGAAGATGAGAAAGTGGAAAGAGGCATTTGAAGAGAACCTCTTTCCTCCAAAGAGCTCTAGCAGTCCAAACCCTCAGAGACACTGGTGCAAAAACACAGTCAGATTTTCAGTGTCAGACCCTGAAATCAAAGACCTGGGCACAGATTTTCAGAAGTACTCAATAATTCTGAAAGTGCTAGAAAGGCTTGGATTTCTACAAAGTGCTGAGTGCCATTCCTTGGAAAATCAATTGCCTCCATAGTGTTTCAAGCCAGGCATATAAAACATAAGAACTCCAAATCACTAGTTGGTCTTTAAAAGTCTTGGCTTTGAAGCCTGCCAAGTCAGCACCTTCTTTGCCTACTTGTAAAAGCAGCCAAAGAAAGGAAATAGATGAGCCATCAGCTCTGAGCATAATTTCTACTGATTCAGTTCTTAGTTCATGAGGTAGCTGGAAGGTAAAAATGGGAGGCATGTGAAGAGAATGTTTTAGTTCTCATAAGACAATTTCCAAATGCCTTTAAAACAATAAGTAAAGCATTTGCTGGAGGAGTCGCAGCCCCTTCTGTATGCTCATAAGGAAGGAGAATTAATTAAATTTAATTACTAAAAACATAAAACCAGTATATTAATTAAGTGGTTTCCAGTTGCAGTAAATGACGCATCAGCAATTTTTTTTGATATCTTATTTCACTGATGACAGCCAGTAATGGGCTTTCAGGCTCAGCACAGGCTCCAAACCCTGGGAGCAGCAGGGTGGGAAAAGCAGCCAAGAAATCTTTTGACATTAAAAAGCAGAGCTCTGTCACTAATTATCTTAAAAGTCAAGTTTGCAGTTGCAAGTAGATAGTCTGGGCAGCAACGTGAATGTGGTAAAAACCATAACTCAAGACACCAGGGACTGAGACTATCATAAAATCAGGAGCACAATCCCAGTCTTCCCTGGACTAAAGCAGATGCTCCAAATTGCAATCATAGCATCTAGCTGCGAGGGTTTTAGTGGAGGGCTGACTTTCTCCAGCTCTCAGTGAGTGGTACAAGTGGTACAAGCTGGATGGAAAACCAAGAGAGACTTGCCATTTTGCATGTTAGAGCACACCCGTCTCATTGCACAGGCTGATTCCTTGGTAACTCTACTTACGCTGGCCTGTCAGAGGATGGTGGGTTTCTCTGGTTGCATTATAACTGCATTATAACTGCAGCTCACAGAAAAGACTTGTCTCTCTCTTATGTGGTGAAAACACTTTATAAAGTGCTCGTATACATGCATGTCACAGATTTACTTATGCAAGGAATCTTGATGTTGGTTTTCTCCCATATACTTTGTTTGCAGCCCAAGCAAAACTGCCACTGAACTCAGAAATCAAGCATCACGCTTGCCCAGCTGCTCTCCACAAGGGCCTTGAATTACACAGGCAGACTGCAATTCTGATCATGCAGAAACTTGTCTGTTCAGTTGTCACACCTCAGCCTGGAGACACACCAGAGCATCACATAGCTCCCTCAACTTCTTGCTCCCAACATGCCACTCCAAAGCTCAGTTTTAATCCCTACATCTCTAGATCCTTTGGTCTTTAAACCTCTCCTCTCATATCCAGTCTGAGTCACCTGGGAACCCAGTAAGGAGCTGTCTCATTTTCTGTGTTTGAGTGGTGACAGCTGGACATTTCTTGAATTTCTTTATTCTCTCTCCTTGCTGTTTCACCAGAATTCAAAACCAATGGGGTATCTCAGCCTAAGAGTGTCCAAGTTTTCCTCATATCTCTAAGCATACAGCCTGTCTGCTTCAGGCAGACACATGGGTCTGCTAGGCCATACAGCCCTGCTAAGACACTTGGGGATGTAATCCAAGCATCAGGATGACCAGGTAAGGAAATACCCAATTCAATCAAAATATAATGCTTGGAAGGAGGAGTACTTGAACTCCAATTCCATTTGAGGGACTCGTGACTTGGAGCTCCTGGACTATAAATACATCTACAGCTGGTGTCAGCACACACAGAGTGACTACTTTCTACAAAATAACTTAGTCATTGGCACATTGTTCCTTTGCCAGAGGTAATTCAAACCCATAAACTTCAGGAGAGTCGTCTGGACAATACCAAAGCAGAAGCTCTGTGGCATCACTTTGTCAGATATTGGTATTTATTGATTTGCTGTCTATTTTTTCATTTGGCTTTTTGTCATTGCACAGTCAATGAGCTGATTCAAAATTTTCTGGAAATAGAAAAAAATTAAAAGGAATTGTAACTGCAGCTCCTAGGAGGTACCAACAACAGGGTTCTGGCCATCACTGCTTTTGTTGGGTGAGATGGTTTTAATGAAACAATCAGATTTTGTAAATATTGCCCAGAGATGTCTATAAGAGTGCACTAAAATGTGAATTCTGTAATTACTCTTGTTCCTTCAGTAACTTAACTAACAACTGTCCCAGTAACATATTCGTCTCTCTGCTGAGCGACTGCTTCTCAAAGTAATTCAGACTGTGGAAGTCTAGACTCGCTGACCTAATAGTTTTGTCTCTCTCTCTGCTTTCTATAATCTGACATGTGCCAGAAACCCTGCAGTTAAATATAATAGCTGAACTATAGAACCATGTTGAAACAATGAAGCACATTTATATAGATAGGAACATCAACTGGTTTCAACAGTAAACAGATTTTTTTAACTCACGCTCTTCACTTTATAAAACATAATTTTGTAATGAAAGGGCAACATTTTCTGAGCTTTCAAAAATATAAAATTCAAAGCTTTTGCTTTCCCTAGAAGAAGAACAAATGACTCCACATTGCTAGCTTGCATATAATGAGAATAATAAAAAAAATAATCTATGAACTAAACCAGTTCTGTCCTCACAATATGGATCAAATGCATGGGAAAAGGTTTGTAATCAGCTTTCACATGATAGGGAAGTACAAAGTCAATGACTTAGAGAAACACATGAAAGCAGCAGCATGATGCAATCCAAACTCAAGTGCACCTGTCAATCACTTTGCTGGGACAGGCTGGGGTCTGCCACAACATATTCTATAGGCGACTGCCTGTTTTGTATGGCAATGGCCGATCTGCACTCGTCAGCTTGCTTGTGGCTCAGAACCTGTCCCCAGGTTACACCTGCCAGGACATGTAGCTGTGTATGAGGTCTCAGAACAGTTGGCATAAATCTGAACATGGGCCACATGCAAAATTTACTTCCTGTCATGCGATAACTGCAAAGACAGGTGACCAAGGTGTGGCTGCCCTGAACAAAGAGCATGAGTATTTGTGCACTGCTGCAGTTATCTGTAACTCCAAAAGGTCCTCAAGGCCACAGGTTCTGAAGTAGCCAGTACCACTGCCACAGCCGCTTTGGAGCTCTCAACATGACTTCCTGAAGAGCTATAGTAGCCTGCTCAGTGTATCACGTCAGACACTCTTACACAGCTTTCATCCTGTAGTTGAAACATTGAGAAATCCATGTGTGGTTCCTGAAAAAAAAAAATAAATCCATAACGGTGAAGCAGGCTGGCTCTCTGCAGCTCATGGAGGTTGATGGTGGGGCAGAGATTCCACATGCAGGAGCAGATGGTCACAGCAAAGGAGGCTGTGACCCCATGGGAAACCCATGCTTGAGCAAGCTCCTGGAAGGACCTGTGGTCCTGTGGAAAGAGAAGCCCACACAAGAGCAGGTTTGCTGGCAGGTCTTACGACCCCATGAGGGACCCATGCAGGGGCAGTCTGTTCCTGAAGGACTGCACCCCAGGAAGGAACCCATGCTAGAGCAGTTCATGAAGAACTGCATCCTGTGGGAAGGACTCCAACTGGAGAAGTTAATGGAGGACTATCTCCTGTGGGAGGAACCCCAATCTGTAGCAGAGAAAGAGTGTGAGGAGCAGCAATGTGTGAGGAACATACTGCAACCCTCATTCCCCATTGCTCGGGGGGAGTACGTAGAGAATTTGGGAGTGTTAAACCTGGTAGAGAGAAGGGGCTATAAAGTTTGGGGTTTATTTCTCTTTACCCTACACTGATTTGATTGGTAATAAATTAACTTCCCCAAGTTGAGTCTTTCTTGCCTGTGATGGTAATTGGCAATCTCTCCCTGTCCTTTTCTCAACCCAGGAGCCTTTCATTATATTATCTCTCCCCTGCCCAGCTGAGGAGGTGAGTGATAGAGGGGTTTTGGTGGGCACTTGGCATCCTGCTAGGGTCAAACCACCACAATATTTTTCTGTCCCATGAGGGGGACAGAATAATGAAGCAGAACTGACATCACAACTCATCAGAAATGAGGCTACAATTAGTGTGGGAGTCCTCCTCTCCTGATGTGAAGCTGGCTCTTAAAGGAAATCTGGGAGTAGGCCAAAGATATGTTAAAGTAATGTATCATGTGAGACTAAAGCAGACAACTATCCAACACATTCATTACCCTATTCTGTCTTATTCAGAAAAGTTGAAGAGACCTGTCCATCTCTAATCAATAACATACCTCTCACTGGCCTGAACAGATTGGATTATATTTAAAATTTCTGTATGGAGCCTATGCTGTCTGTCTTCAGACAGCCTCAAACACCATCCCCTATATCAACAAGCAACAGGCCAATTGAAAGCACAGGGGATGTGATAAAACTCTTCATCTGGTGTGCCTGGCAGAGCTCCAGGTGAATGAATCATACACTAAATATGATAGTGCTTTGTTCTTAGGAGTCTGTGACCACAAAGCTCCTCGAGGGAGGAAGAACATTATCAGCTTAACAAGCGATGCTTATCTCTCATGAGGCTGCTGCTAGAATTTTTATGTCACATTTTCAAGTACTCTTCCTTTCAAATGAAGCACAAAATATTAAAACACACATCAAAGAGTTGACTTGTTTCCATCCCTCACTTTAAGCAATGTTCAAATCCTGCTCCTCTTTTCCTGGACATCCTATGTTTCTAACCAGGTCCACACTTGCTTCTTGCTTGCTTTGGTTTGCCATCGGGACTCAATGGAGAAATGAAAATGAATCTCCTCAGATGGGTTAGTGATATGAAGTGAAATCTTTTTCCAGAAGAAAGATCTTCTTAAAAAGAAGGGTGAAACAAGCTAGAATCAGGGACAGTTGTCTTACCCTGTTTTTACAGCATTATTGGCGCTTTCAGTTCTTTCACTAACAAAGGTATGCCAAGGACTTCACAGAGAAAAATATGTTGGGTATTGGTTGACACTGCTTAACTGGTCTGAATTTGTAGAGCAGAAGGGGAAGCCACATCCTGCAGAGGTATACATTGTTGGATGCTTCATTCTCTGTCCTTCTTGCCTCTCAGCAGCACAGCAACTCCCATGCTTTCCCTGATGGGCTCAGGGGAACTATTCATGAAACCCCAGTGCCTTTGACTTTATCTACACTGCATTCAATTTATTTCCTCACTTGGGAATGTATATCGCTTGCACAGATGAGTGTTCTTCAGGTGTTGGGTGATCCTCAAGTATCTTAACTCCTCCTGCAGGCAGTATATTTCCAACCAGTCATCTATTCCCATCTTCAGTACTGGAAATCATTGGCAGTATATGCAGCTTTGGTCAATCCAATAGTTTCTGAGAAGCGGCGCACTAAGTATTCCCCTGTACTCCCAAGGTTCTCTCACAGAGCATACAGTGCAGGGCATGTTCCATAGGATCACAGTTCTATGTCAACTTACCCTCAGCATGACTCGGTGTAGGGCATTTTGTGGCCTTTATCAACTTTATTTCTTGTCTGTGAAAGAAATTAGGGCTTTGCAAGCTAACAGATGAGAAGATAAATGTTATCTATCAAAACAGTAGTGAAAAAACATGTTGACAATTGACAGGAGCCTTCATATGTGATTGTTCCAAATTAGTAAACAAATCGATTTATAACAATTTAGATAACAATATCCACCTGGTCCCATAACTATGGTCTATATCTCTATGGAAGGTCATTCTAACGGGTATGTTAAACTTTGCCATAATCAAAATACATTGTCTTCACCACACAGTAGTTACACTGCTGTTCTTCATAAGTTTCCATGAAACACTAGTCCACCATACTGAACACAGCAAGATCTCTTATCTTCCTTTCTCAGAGAATGAAGCCAAAACACTTTGTCATATTCTGGATTTAATATTAACCTCATCTTTTTAAAGTGAATTGC
The DNA here is from genome assembly GCA_013399135.1 of Heliornis fulica. Classification (NCBI taxonomy): domain Eukaryota; kingdom Metazoa; phylum Chordata; class Aves; order Gruiformes; family Heliornithidae; genus Heliornis; species Heliornis fulica. Next base: position 37,082 of record VXBZ01006391.1, read on the forward strand.
CTGGGTTATGTAATCTCCAGGATTTCCCATGTTTGCTGTCTATAGTAAGATCCAAGCTTTGGCACGAACTAAAATGGAATTCAGCTGGAATCTGAAATCTGAAGCATCCCTATCTAGCACTGGTTAACATCTCCACATATATAATCTAGGAAATGACAGAGTCATGGTTTTACTCATTGCTTTGAAAGAACTGAGCCCGACATGTAAACACACATCACAGGAGATATCCATTGCATCAAGAAAAGGAGTGCAAAAGCAGCAAGGACCAAAGAGCTTGAGTACAACTAGTACAATTAGCACATGAATTCAGATGGGATTGCCAACCCCTAATATTAATTTTATAGTGAAGATGTGACCATTGCTTTTCAAGAAGGCCCAAAGTCTCACTGAGTCCAAGATTCCGAATTAAGAATTCACTGGGTCTCAAAAAAGGTCTGCATTGCTCAGTGTCCCGTTAGAGAACAGTAACCTTACGTAGATGTCCAGAAGAGAAGAGCCCACATAAATATACTTCTCCCTAGTATTTCTGGAACATCTTCAGCTAGCTCAGTGAATCCCTGTATTTCATGTACTTTTCAGTTTCTATGTGGTTTTAGTGGACTTATTTTCCGTGATTTGGCTATTTTCCTCCTGAATGCACCTACAATTTTAAAACCCATATTCTGCTATGACAAAGACAACCACAAAAATAGCACTTTCTTCACAAAGATTTACCCTCTTTTATTTTGAACTACATTCCTTTTAGCTTCATTAAAATACCCTCAGACCAAAAATATCTTCATAGCAATCCTCTGATACCTGATGAAGTTTTTCTAAATATGACTCGGCCCATTTATAATCTTAAATGTTGTTCTTCCACATTATAAAAGTTTCAGAGTCATAGGTTTATTTAAAATATAGTTTTAAAGTATAACCCTCAGTGGATTTTTTTTTACAGTCTCAATTCCTGAATTTTTAGAGGACTCTAAGTGGATAGAAATACCCCAAAAAAGACAGCTTTAGTCCTTAGAATCCCATACACTAAACACAGTCAATATCATTGCAACCACAAAACTGATACTTCAGTTGCATATATGACTCATACTGCTTTCTCTAAAGACATGAAGGATTTCAATATACTGTTAGCTGAGCTTTAAACTGATCAGCTTGTGGCGTACATATGTATATAGGAGAAAAATTATCCATTGGAATAATATAACTGAAAGGGAAGGAGTGAAACTGTGACGATTTACATACGATGAATACCTGATTTATGCACAGTACTTAGATCAAAACCTGCCTTGATTTTCAGCCCAGACAGGAAATTGATTTGCATCAGTTTAACATAAGCTGGAATTTGACTCTGTTTTCCACTGGAAAATTTCAACATTAATTTACCATACTAAGTGTACTTAGTAATAATGTAGAATTTTATTTTTTTAATGCCACAAATAAAAACTGATGTTTTACCCTCATTTTGCACTCACATAGTAGATTCCATAATGCAAAATACATCCCTGAATCTAGCCCTTTCAGCTAATATGTATATATGTATATGGTTTTACTTTTACTGCATTTTTCCTTTAATAAAACCCAACATCTCAGTAAATGCAGCATGCTGTAAGAATGTCTTCATATTCTAATTTGGTAGCACACAGGTAGATGCTAAAATGAGCATTTTAAAAATCACCACCAATTCAGGTCTGCTGGGGTAATTCTTGTGGCTCTGGGGGGGACCAGAGTAGGGCCAGCAGTCTGGGACTGAGAGACATTCTATGAGTTTATAGAAGTGACCCACTTTGGGGCGGTTGGTGAAGGGCTGAGGCCCTGTGGGAGAGGAGGCATGTGGAGAAGGTTGTGGAGGACTGTCTCCTGTGGGTGGGACCCCACGCTGGCACAGGGAAAGGGTGAGAGAAATGCACACACACCACACCCCCTCCCAAGGAAGGAGAACAACTCATGAGGAACTGACTGAAGATTGAAGCCTCCATTCCCTATTTCCCCTTTTTCCCCTGTGCCATCCTGGGGAAGAGAAAATAATGAATAAAGTGAAGTCTGCAGAGAAGAGAGGGATGGGGGTGGGGTGTTTTAAGAGCTGTTTGCACTTCTCATTATCTGACTCTGGTTTCTGTGTGTGTAGTGCAGTGTAATAAATTAGAGAGTTTTTTTGCCTTTCTTCTGTGTTGAGTCTGTTTTGCCTGTGATGCTGATTGCGGAATGATCTCTTCCTGTCCTTATCTCAATTCCAAAGCTCCTCTCAACATGCATTTTCTCCCCTGTCCAGCAAAATGGGGAGTGAAAGATTGACTTTGGTATGAGTCTGGCCTCCAGCCAGGTTTAAACCACCCCAAGGCCTCACCTGTTTTCCACTAAACCACCTCTGCGTTCTTCCATTTAGTTTTTCCAAAGTATTGAAACAAGCAGGCACATTACTGACAGCTGTAATTACTATGACTGTTCCCAGCATTGTTATCTTAGATGTGAAGGAGGAAAAAAAGACTTTGTTCTTATTTGCTGAGCACTGGTGTTGTGGGTCTTCCCTGGTTTCAGCTGAGATAAGGTTAATTTTCTTCCTAGTAGCAGCTATAGCACTGTATTTTGGATGATGTTGATAACACACTGATGTTCTAGCTGTTGCTAGGCAGTGTTTGTACCAAGTCAAGGATTTCTGAGCTTTGCACACTGCCTTGCCCGCAAGGAGGATGGGGGTACACAAGAAGCTGGGAGGGGCCATGACCTGGACAGCTGACCCAAATTGATCAAAGGGATATCCCATGCCATATGATGTCATACTCAGTATATAACTTTGGAGAAGCTGTCTGGGAGGTGTGACCATAGCTTAGGAACTAGCTGGCCATCAGCTAGTAGAGGGTGAGCAATTGTGTTGTGAATCACTTAAAAAAAACATATCTGTCCTACTAAACCATCTTTATCTTAATGCATGAGGTTTCCTTTTTTTTTTTTTTTTTTAATTGTTTCACATCCTGCTGGGTGGGTGGGAGTGAGCAACAGCTGTGTGGTTGTTTTAGCTGCCTGCCGTGTTAAATCACAGCAGGGCTAGGTTTTCAAGCTCTCTATTGTAAGTCATGTTCACTAGAAACTTAACAATAAGTAAAGAAGTTGAATCAGATGAGTTAGATTCTCTAAGCTTTTGACCTTTCAGTAAGCTATCAAAGTTAGAAGGCTAAAGATAAAACAGTGAGGTTAACCACATTACCAGTATTAAGCATTATAACTTGGCAAAGACAATCTCATTAACACTCCCCTTATACGAAGAGCATAGCCTGCTCTCTCTCTCCGCTTCCAGTACAGTCTAAAGCAGTAGCTTTTAGTCTGAAAACTAGCACACATCTACGTTCCTTAGATGAATTTTAAAAAGCAATTTTCTGGCTTTAGATGGGACTTTCCCTTAGATACGATTATTTCCTCTTCAGAAAGACTGATTTTCAGTCATATCTATTTTAACCTCACTCTGGCCCAGATTTTAGATGATATTTTGAGGAAAGACCATTCTGTATTAAATTGTTATAGGAATCTGGTTCTTAGGATTCTCATGTGTAAGACCCAGGATGAGATGGATGTTGGAAGTCTTATGTTCCTAAAACATGGTGATAGGAGTGGGACTCTGAGCCAGATCATGGCATGAATGCCTAAAATGTGTGTTCATGTTCTCTGTTATTCCACAGATTTTATTTGTACTCTCTCAATTTCTCTTTTTCTCTATTGGTTTCTTTACCTCCTCACTCTACACACTGTATCAGCTTCTCTTCCTAAAACACCACTTGCTCCTCCCAGGGAAGGAGCAATCATCAACTCCCACTGAGAGGCATCACCTCAACCAGTACCCAAGGAAAGGACTGGGGAAAAGAGGCAAAGTTTCCCCTGTTCCAAATCAGTCCCTTTCATGTAGCACACAGCAAGCAAAGCAACAACGCAGACTGTGTCCAATACAGATGTGTAGTTCTGCAGTTCCAAATTATATTCCTTGCCTGCCCTCTCTGACGAGACCTCTGCAGAGAGTTGTTCTTTCAAATACAGATTCATCAATATTTATCAGCCAGGCTACTGCCAAGGCAAACCTTGAAAAAAGGTTAGCCAGATGCTCCAATTACCTTGCGTTAGCAGCAAGCTCAAACACACAGCTGTTCAAAAGCTAAAAGGTATTTTCAGCAAGGCTATGATTTAGGCAGCACTATCTTAAGGGATTTCTAAGCTCATGAGAAACATGATTTGTATACATAGCACAAGGGATTTGCATAGATAACGCATAAATCTATTAGAAGGAATGATAGCTTCAGCACACGTAGCCAATAACAGAATGCTGTAAAATCTGGGTACTGTGGAAGACAGTCTAAACATTTTGACTGGGGAGGGCTAACTTCATGGAGAGAGGGGGGAGGAAAAGTAAATCAATCACCAGTTATTCCATGATCTGCTTGAAGACAGGAGTGTACCAAGATGTGATAAAATTTCTTTATTTCTAACCAGTGAGGTTTTATTTCTATCTCATGCAACATTGTGTGGTAATTAAGTTGAAGTAGAGAGTGGCACATCTAGCTGGCAGAAACAGATTATTTGTTTGAGAGATGCATTCACAAAATCAATATGAATCCATTTGGGAAAGTGGAGTAATTTAGAGAAATATCCACTGTCCTCATTTCATTTCTGTCTGTTTACAGAAAACACAATGTGGAAAGAATTGGAAAGGCAATGTATGATAAACACCTACATTTAAGAACTTGCCAAACAAAAGATCGTGTAGATATTATAAAGAAAATTTTTGTCTGAGTTCAATAGCTTCCTTCCCTTGTACCAAGAAAGTCTTTCCTGTAGTTCAAGCAAAAATATTTCACATGAAATCCTGTCAGAAATCCCATGGTGAGTTAAAGATTATTCTTTAAACTTAGATTATATTCCTCCAAACTTTAACTCTCTTTTGGGGGACATATGACTTCAAGTCTGCTGCCTAACATATCCTGTAAGCTTTCAGAACAGTGACTTGTATAATAAAGCCCTTTGCAAGAGTCACACATTTACAAAGACACGTTATCATTGAGTAAAGCTTCAGTTGATGTATCTAAATATGTTCCTTCACCAGTTCTGTTGCTTACCTTTAGACTGAGGTCCAACTTCATGTTCTGTGGGGTGCACCAGGATAAAATCACAGCTTTACCATCATAAAACACAACTCTGTGTATTGGCAAGTCTATCACTGGAAAAAAAGTGGCCACACTTGTGTGAAATCAGCCTTATCACACAAAGCTTGGAGCTCTCACTCAGCTTTACATCAGCTGCAGGAAAACTGGCACTTGGTCTTGTATAATAAAAACAGCTAAACAATCAGTTAACCTATTACGTTTTTTTTTTTTATTTTTAAGAAAACTAAATCAGGAGAGTGAACTTAAATAAAGTCAAGTGTGGTCAGTGTTTTGATCCTGGCTGGGAGCCCTCAGATAGGATTTTTTTTGCATGTCAACAAAGCTGTTATTGTGTTTCACAATAACATGTCTTCACTTGTAAAGTCAGCTTCAGAAGTCCCTAATTTGAGAGCTCTACCCTTTGCTTCTTACCCCTCTGCCACCCCTGGTTGGACACCCAGAAAACTGCACTGTATAAACACAGCTAGTGAACTGACCTGATGACTGACCTACCAGTAACTTGTCCTGCTAAGCCAGCTGAGATCTGTGAACGAGTTCACTCTGTTGAATTTATGAGACAACCCACACTACAGAAGGGTTACTGGGGCAAACAATAAAAGAATATATTTTTCACTTTGCTCACAGAAGAGATTTAATACTTTGACAGTCAATCCCTATTTGCTTGCACAGTACAGCAATAAGCAGCCACAGGCATCATGCAGACTTCCAGCAAGAGGTTTCCACAACTATAGGAGAGGTCTTCTCCTCATTGCCCTAAAAGCCACCTATATGACTCATTGCTGTCTAGTTTTCAGTAATTCAAAGAATATTTCAACCTATCATGCTTGGCTTTATGGGCAGATTATCCCATTAAGGTTCAGTTGGGATAACAGGAATCCACGGGTGATACTGCAAAGGCTCAGGAGCTCCCCAGTAGACAAGCATGCATCTCACCTTCTTCCTTGAGTAGCAGCATAATCCTTGGGATCTGGTTTTTGACAAGAAAACTCCTATAGTATTGACATACATTCTCTAACCAAGTAGATGCTGGAGCTTTTCATTTAGCTAATTGCTGTTGTTTTGTGGGGCAAAGAAGCAGCTAAAATTTTCTCTGAGGTCTGACAGAGTAAATATCAGCTGGGCTTTCAAGGCCAAACTGTGACTGACAAGGCTGGGCCAATTAGCTCTAGTCTCAGCGCCTCTGTGAATCACATTTTAGAGAGAAAAACACAAGCAGCTGCATTTTGCCACCAGAGAAGTGAGAAGATGTAAGAAACTTTGCAGACATCAAGGCCAGTGAAGAAGGTGAGGATGAGGTGCTAAGAGAAAAATTCCCTGCAGCTCGTGGAGAATACCATGGTGGGGCAGGTGTCCTCCTACAGCTGATGGAGCATGAAGAGACCCCAGCTGCAGCCTGTGGAGAGGCACCATGGAGCAGGTGGAGGAATATGGAAGAAGCTGTGACCTGTTTTGGAGCAAGCCCCTGGCAGTACCTGCAGCCTGTGGAGAGAGAGAAGGAGACCCACACCAGAACAGGTGGGCTTGTGACTCTGTGGGGAATGAGGCTGAAGCACTCTGGGACTGAGAGACATTCTATGAGTTTATAGAAGTGATCCAGGCTGGGGCAGTTGGTGAAGAGCTGAAGCCCCATGGGAAAGGACTCTGGTTGGAGAAATTAATGGAGGAGAAAATTATGCATGAAGTGAAGTCGGCAAAGAAGGGAGGGGTGGGGCGTGGTGTTTTAAGAGCTGTTTTGTACTTCTCATTATCTGAGTCTGGTTTCTCTGTGTGTGTAGTGCAGTGTCATAAATTAGAGAGTTTTCTTGTCTTTCTTCTGTGTTGAGCCTGTTTTGCCTGTGATGCTGATTGTGGAATGATCTCTCCCTGTCCTTATCTCATCTCCAAAGCCTCTCAACATGTATTTTCACCCCTGTCCAGCTAAGAGGAGAGTGATAGAGTGACTTTGGTATGAGTCTGGCCTCCAGCCAGGGTTAAACGACCACACTGGTTGCTACCACCTCTGTGTCAGAGGGTACTGCCCACTGCAGAAGTGACTGGAAGGACTCTGACAGTCAGCTGCTTTTTTTTTTTTTTTTTTTTTTTTTGTTTGTTTAAAATATATGGTTTG
>VXBZ01006391.1:44333-74245 GCA_013399135.1 Heliornis fulica
TGCATAAATGATTACATCTGGAAAGGACACAGCTCTTTTTCTTTTAGATTGAAACCTACAGTTCAGAAGTTTCAGGCAACTCTGAAATGCACTGTCTTGTTCAAGTGAGCATGGAGACTCAGAAGCAAGGATGTATGGGCAAGACAAATCCCCGTAATTCTCTCCTTAAGCTACATATACTTCCCATGGCATTTCAGCTCTCAGGGCGACCTGTCTCTCGACAAAGTTACGTACTGATCTGAAGACTGAGAAGTTTTTCTTCACTGCTTCTGAAACTGCATGCATCAGATGTATAGTAAAGCAATGGTAATAAACTCTACATTTGTTCAGGAACTCATCCCATATGGTCAATAAATGAAACAATTCCTTCAGTCCCATCAGTAAAGAGAAATGATGCAAAAAGTAACTTATGTTATTTCAAGTGTTGTTTGAGCTGTGACCTATTCTCTTGATTTTCCATCTTGCAAGTTGTAAATAAACTAAAGTCTTCCTAAGCAGTTAGTTTGGTGTATTCTCCTTATTTATTCTGTACCCTCTGTGGATCAAGTTCTGGAAAGAGGATGTTCTACCTGGTAGAATCTCAGAGTGAACCTGAGTGTCTCTGTTCTGAAACAGTGTTTTCATTTTCCTATTTCTTGTGTTTGTGGTGGATCTTGTAGAACTTGAATTCATCTGACCAATGTTTTGGTTTAGTCCTATTAAGGGCTATTATTATTATTATAATATACTATTTGACATCCTGATTTTCTTCCATCATCAATACACTCTGGTTCTTCATCTAACAGTGTATAACCAACAAGATTTTGAAAATTTCATTTGTCCCAGTCTTAGTATGTATAAATTCATATTAATAAAGCAGTTTATCCAAAAATTTTCAGCTGCTGAACATAGTTAACCATACGACAGTTGAAAGGACCTGCCACAGGAATTAAGCTTATGTTCTCATCTTACACATACCTGACTTTTCCATCAGGTAGTCCTCTATATTATTTTAATAATTGACATAAATACTATTTTCCTAAAGCAAAACAAACACCCCCCAAGCAAAGTTAAGTTGGCTTTGTTCTTTAGCAAAGAATGTCTAGCAGAATCAAATGGATTCATCAACAGCACATAGATTTAGAGAAATTTAAACTTCAGAGTAATTTTGACAACGTAAAAACAGTGGTATTAAATCCAGGGTGTGTTTTACCCAATATATTGTTTACATATTCTTTAGTTCTTTCAGAGTTTCACTCAGAAGTAGCAAATTCGGTGAAGTAGGTACTCAACAGAACCCAGAATTATTAGGCTTTATGCTGCATTCAATGCTTTGTATTGCTCTGTGAGGTGACCACAGGCTACTCTCTCCCCTTTTTGTGACTCAGCTTCTCCTTCCACCATCTCCTTTTTGAAAAGATCACTTTATTTTCATTTTAAATTAATGAATATTCTACATGCATGCACCTTGAACTTTGACCTTCATTTTAGCTTGTTTACTTTTAATTTATTGTGTCACTGAAGTACAACTACTTTATTGTTAAAATGGAGTGCCTTTTTATTTCCCCATAAAGAATGGGATCATGAATAATACCCAGTTTTTTTGTTGGAGTCTCAGTGTGTTTTCTATAAAATTACACTCTCAAATAATGTAAAGCTACTTTTGTTAATAATTCGGAATGATTCTCCTTGCATATTAAAACAAGAGCCCTAGAACATAAAAATACTACCAATGGAAAAAAAAATCTGTTATTATTCAGAGATTAGCAAAAAATAAGTCATCATAAGTGAAACCCAAGATAAATGCAGAGCTATGGTTTAAAAGTCATGGATAGCCTGATTAGGACTGCTGGGACTTTTATGAAAAACTCCTTTCCCTTTAGTAGTAAGCCACTCTGAGCTACATAATACAGTTGACTGGATGTGATGGGCTTGTGGATAAGGAAGGCAAGCTTAAAAAAAGAAAAGACAGGATCTTGCTTGAGGATGAGATAATATATTTGCACATGGTTTAGATAGTATAAAGTGGGTGACAAAAGGTCCAGATGAGTAGAGATACCTACTATGGAAAAAGAAGAAATTAAAACTATAGGAGTTCTAGTCCATCTTTACCTTATATAGAGGCTGTGCAAAGCAATTAATTATGACAAAGTAGTCTGCAGAGAACTTTCATGATAAGTGGCAGATGAAGCCTCTTCCTTCTGCTGAAAAATGCCAATTTCTATTGGGCAACTCAGGGAGAATCTAAATGAGCAGGGGTCCTTCAATTTTCATAGCTAAATTAAAATGGATTATCATCATGCGTTCTGCTTTCAAACAGAAATGTATCAATAAATCCAAAATAAAGAAATTACCTTAGAGTGCTTGAAAATGTATTCTGATTAATTCATGGGTTAAATGTAAAAATATATATACTTTATTTGTGTACAAAATCCTTGTATTAAAATAAAGAAGGCCTAAAAACTAACACAAAGAAATGGCTTGGAACAAGTTGAACATAAGCCTCCATAACACCTGTATGGACCTGCCATGTTTACTGCAGCATTTACCAATGTGCAACTTGAATCATTTGTAATAATGATGCTTTTGCTCTAATATTTTAAGCTTGACCAGTGCTTAATTAAATAACTAACACTACAGCTAAATTGCCTTTTTTTGTGGTTTCCTTATATATAAGACAAAGACTCCATTATACTATAGTGAGACTAAAAATCTAATCCTTTGTTTCCAAACTTGTGTTTCTACTATGAAGTGATAAGGTATGACCACTGTAAGTTTTCTAAAGATGGATTTAAATGTGTGATCAAAATTCAACTTTTCTAAGCGGAGTACCTGAAAAAGGACACTGGGCTTTATGCTTCTGAAGATATATAGGCACATCTGTACTGAGCAAAGGAAAGTTCAGCAAACACATTAACTGGTACTGAAAAGGACAGGGATAGTCATCTAGTTCAGACTGATGCTATCCAGAGACACATGCTTCCCTAAGCATACTGCCACGCTGCTATATCCTTGGTCTGAGTTAGCAGCTATGGCTCAGTGCTCTGCTGATTCAGCTATACTACTTTTGGCTCTGCTGCAAGATGGAAATGCTCCCACCTTCTTTAATTTTAATTCCTGTCAAATTGCCAGCCCCTTCTTCAGTCTATGAAATTGTTATTCTCTTCTCTGTAGAAAGACAGTGAAACTAGGACTTGTGGGAATCAGCAAGAACATTTGGGAAAAGCAGGGTACAGAAATTCTTATCATTGAAACACGATAAGATTATGTGAAGATATAAAATATATGGACCCCTCACTATTGACTATATTTATTCTAAAGCTCATATAACTCATTCAGCTGTGGAGTCAAGAATTTGTCCTCTTTTTCTAAAAAACATTTTCTCTTTCTGCTTAAATCATTAACATTGCATAGAACATGCAATTCTAATCAGCTTTGGTAGAATGCAAACAAAATATATGGTTTCCTATTCTCTTTCTCATATTCCACCAATATTGATTTGGTAATTTGCTCTGGTGGAAGACCAGGTGTCTCACTGTTTAAAAATGTCTTTAGTCATAAGGTGAATGAAAAGTTCAATTTCCCATTACTATTTTTCCAATCATTTTCTATACTATCATATTTTCTTTTATGCTGTTCTTTCCCACAGTGGACTTACACAATAGCCCATCTGCAATGCATAAATAATGACATGCAAGGTGTTTCATTAGAATGTGCCTCAGTTATCATATCTCTGCTTTGTAAACAGAAATGCCCTGTTTTCTCAGTTCCTTTCCAATACTGACTGCTTCCTTACTGATTACACCTTATGGAAAATACAAAGCCCTGTATCCTCCTTACAGGAGATACCGATCCTGTGACTTTAGCACTGAAAGATTACTAGATACTCTACAGTAAAAGGTAGAGTACCCAGTCATTATATTCCCTTCCAAGCTATTAGATAGCCATTTCTTGTCACAAGCTCATGCAATCTTTGGTTATGAGTCCTGAGGTTCCTCCATCTGAATCTTGTTTCTCTCCCGTGTCCCTCTCCAAACCAGCCTCCCCTCTATATGCACTGCTGTCACCAGGTTACTCAGGCTGTAATATATCTTTTTAAATATTTTTTTAAACACTTTGCAGTGAAACTGTGCAGAGGAAAAGCTCTCTCAAAGCCAAGCACAGCCAAAATAAACTGTTGTTTTCTGTCTCTTGTTCTAGCTGTGTTCCAGCTACACTGCGTGAAGGAGACAGATTTTAAATGAGGATCTTTAACACTTTTCTTCTGGGCTAGGGTTGACTAAGACTTTAGGTAACGTTCATGCAGTTTGCCAGCCTGAAAAGAATGGCTCAAGTTGGTTGTTTTCATTTGCAGGAAACAAACGAGGGATGTAAATGAAGTGCAGAACGAGCCACCACCCAAGGGTCACTCCTGTACTTCTCCTTCAGCAAGTATGCTAGGTCTGCTGCAAAAGACCAAAACCTTATTACAAACTTAAATGTAATATACAAAGTGGGGTAATCTAATATACCTGCCGTTATCAAAGTTTTTATGAATACACTAATATGAATTCTATTCAGTGAAAGTATTTCATATTCCTAGAAAGTGAACCTTGATCTTGCTCATCACATGGATCAATAAATCATCGGACCACATTTTTTGACCCCAAAACTTGTGAACATTTCTCTTACAGTGAATTAACAGATTGAAGAGCAGTGGAGAACCACGGCCAGATACCACAGGTGACCCTGCAGATATCACAGGTATCTATAGGATTGGAAAACTGTTTTCATAGCTACAATGTATGGTGGAGGGAGACCTGGCTACTCAAGTTTCCATGAGAAGGGAATGCTAGATAGATACACACACAGAGGGAAAAAATAGGTTTCTGAGGATGCATGATCTGGGATGAGGGTGTCTGGCTTCATCACGTACCTGCCCTACAGAATGCATGAGCTGTCAAACTCCTAGATGTCTTCCAACACACAGTTCAATCCTTCCTTTCACTTGCAAGGAAGAAGAAAATGAACAAACTACAAACTATGCTGTCACTACTCTGTCTCCAATGCTTTTTGTTTGTTTGAGGCACCTTGGTGGCTAAAGACTTCTTTTCCACATCGTTACAATTTCTTAGACAGAAATTCCCATAGAAATCTGTTTATTTTAAAAGAAGCTTTACTGATCTCTCAGGCAGTTTTAAGAAGCTATGCAAGTGTCAGCTGGGGATGGTGCAATATGGTAGAAAATGGCATCACAATGTCCCTTTTGGCCTGCCCTTTACTGCTCACCACCGAGTCAACATAAAAGAAACAAGGGAGGCAGAGGGTACAATCCCAGGTATCCTCACCCAAGTCATATCCGCAGTCCAAAGACAACAACCTGCCTTTTCTGTTTTTCAGCATGACGCATTTTGCTAAGTGTACTCCAACACAATACGAGAAATATCTCAAGAGACTGAAAACACATCATCATCATGCTCTATGAATCCAGGTACCTTACTCTTGTTTCGGTAGAGGTGAAGGAATGATATTTCCAGAATTTTCCCTGTGGAAAGAAGACAAAAGACATATTAGAAATCTAATGACATTAAAAGTAAGCTGTAAGTAGAGAAGTGTGTATAAAAATTAGCTGGGTTAGTAGTAATTTGGGCAGTATCATTCTCATGGACTATGAGGTACTAAATGACATAAAATCATTTTCAGGAAAGAGTTCTGCTCTTACATTATGGGTTATTACAATTCACTCATTAGAAAGGCTCTTCAAAGAAACTTGTTCATATTTATACAAATTATTATTAGTAGTAGTAGACTTGCAATATTTTCTATCTGGCTCGGTTTGCTTATTGTTAATAATTAGCAAAGTGACCTGGCTTCTATTTCATAAAAACCAAGCACCAAAGAGCTTTGACAATCAATTTCTGAAGTGACTGAGTAGCAAAATTGCACAGCAAGCGCATATACTTAAATGGTAATGATTTGTGGGGCTTTGTAAATCACAGCTAAAAAAAGAAAAAGAGGCTAACAATCCATCAGGTTTTCCATCAACTTAAAAATGAGGTACTCAGCTTTGACCTAGAATTTACAGCCTTCTTCCTACAACTAACTAAATTTCTGGAAGCACAAAAGGATAAATGCATTCAGTGTAAGATAATGCTGCTTTTTTTTTTTGGTTCTGATATTGTTATGGTGATAGAAGTTGAATTTCAGGTGAGAGGTCAAAGAAGGAGGCTGATTATCTGAAGAAAGTTTAGTTACGGAAAGTGTTTGCCATTAACTGAGGTCATTCCTTATTTGAGAATGGCGAACTGCGTTTCAGTGGTCAATAGCTGAAAGAAACTATGCAGAACACCTCCAGTAGCTTGAGAATATGCCTTAACAGCCTGAACATCTTAGCTTCTGTCTGTTCTCCAGGGAGACAGTACTGCACTTAGTAGTGCTCCAGAAATGGTACCTTCAGAGAAGCAAATATCTATTAACTGTCCTCAAGTACTGCTCATCTTAAACAGTTCCAGGTTAAGCAACTACTACTATAATGGAGAGGATGGAGATTACTGTGCCAAATCCAGATAACAAGTTCATTTATAACACACTCTTACAACCTGCTCTAGATTGTGAGATAGTGCTCTATGATTTGCTGCAGTGCTTCAATACACGAGAAGAGCACAATCCCTGGATGAAATGTTCTGCTGTTCTTGTGGAAATCCATTTCAGAGTTAAAATCACCTTTTCTCAAACCAGGTGCTATCAAGACAAGATTCTATCCACACTTCATCTGTTTTGTTGCACTGTTTCGGCACATCTTCCCAAGCTCAGACCTTGTCTAGAACAAGCTACTTGCAAATGATCCCATCTGAGGCAAATGTGCAGGACACCTTAACTTCCTGCATTTAAGGAACATTTTTTTCTGCAGTCTTCACAATTTATCAGTATTAAAATACTATTGTAGGTGTCATGCCACGTGCTTTTTTTCAGTCAATATCATGACTTAGTTCATAAATTTGAAAGCCTGATGGCGAAAAGACCTAGCACGGGTTTAGGGTTAATACAATACCAACTGTGGAAAAATGTGGGTCTCTGAGACTTCTTACATTAGGTCAAATTGCACTCATCACTAAAAATTGTTCCCTCATAAAGGACAAAATACTTGCTTGACTCAGCAAAGAGCAGACCAGCATCACAGAGCGAGAGGAACAGAGGTACAGGGCCAGATTGTGCCAGTGAATTTCATATAGCATGAAGCAAATGAGCAAGAGCAGAATGGAGGACTGCAGCAAAACAGCCACTCTGCTACCTCACAAACAGGTGTCTCTTTAGAAAGAATGAGAAAAGAGATAAATGATCTTCAGGAAGGAAAGAATAGAGGGAACAGGTGTAACTGCAGCACAAGATAAAGAAGTGGAATTGCAAGTAGAGTGAAAGCTGGTAAGGGTTATGAACGGGAAGATAAGAAAGTTGATTTTTGCACAGGAGACTAACAGCTAATAACAGGTCTGCTAGTAGGAAAGTTATGAACAGAAAAGGTTTAGCAGAAGAGAAGTTTGTCAATGAGTTTAGTTGAAACACAAGGAATCAAAGTTCAGCTAAATGCATTGCTATTTCTTGTGGAAGCTTTTGGTTTGGTTTTTTGGTTTTTTATTTTTTTTTTAAATGTATAAATGTATGGCAAAACCTGCTGCTGGTCAGATCGCCGACAGAAGGACATTTTAATACATATCATGTTGTATCATATATGGAACTGGAAATAGTGTCTAATACCTATTACTTTATCTAAGAAATAAAAAATCATTACAACTTAAGAAGGATCTATAGTGCTTATCCTAGGGCAATGTAGAATTAAATAGGCCTCTCCTCTTGCTAGTAAAACTGACTCTAATTAAGCATCAGTTTACTAATTACCAAACTAAACTAATGCGCCTTCATTTTAGTTTCAGTGAAAACAGGATTGAGGAAAGAAAACTTGCAAATGGAAAAAAGAATAATTGCCAGAGAAAGAATTACCATCACAGTGCCTCTAAAATAACGTTGTAAACAAAGCATATCTAACAAATAGAAGCCAAGGTCTTAAACTCTTGGAAGTGATGTTGATTTATACCACCTGAGAATCTGGCACCAATTGTAAGAGAACAATTAGGCTCTTTCTTCCAAACACTGAATAGTTCTTTCTACAGTACTATTATATTATAATATGACTAGGAAATGCTGCAAATGGATTTAATTATTATTATAATCCTAACATTATAATCTTGAAGTCCTTGTCAAATGTTATTTCCAAGACATAGAGAGATGTCCTACAGGCAGGAGAATTAAAATAAATAGATTAAATAATTTCCTACTGGCAAGATATCCTAAAAAGCTAATAGGTTTAGATTCCAGATCGGATTCTGTAGCAAAGATATTTGATTTGTTTGTCAAAATTTAAAGTTCTTACAGTGCTCCATCAATCATTATGTATAAGATAGGTTAATAAGAAAAATCAAAGTCAACAATTACAATCCAAGCAAATTTTTTTCAATGTGTATCAAGTAGCAGTCAAATAGGATTGTGCTTTCAGTCTAAAGTTTTCAGTGGTCTTGGATACATGTCTAGTTAGCACTAGTCCGTGTGCTCTACTGTTTCAGATACACATGTTTTTCAAAAATGATGGCTTGCATAAAACCAAAATCCTCCAAAATTTGTGTTACTGGATCTTATTTGAGTGATAAATATTGAAATGAAGACAGACAAAATGAGTGAATCAGTGTCCACACAGATAGGGTTCTTCTAACCCTGCCAGCTTAGTTTCTCCTGATTTTAGAAAACTGTCCTGACAATTCTTCCTGAAACACCCACTCCTCCTGTAAGCAAAAGTTCAGTATTGCTTCAGCTGTGAAGGGATCTTATGGTTTGAAATACATCACCCTGTGTCGTGGTTTTGCCCCAGCCGGAGCTGAACACTGCAGCTGATCTCTCTAAAATGCTGGAGGGGAAAAAGATAGGAAAAAAAAAACAACAAAGAGGAAAACACCTCATGGGTTGGCATAAGGAGAGTTTACTGGGACAGTAGAGAGATAATGATGATAGGACTTTACAATAGAATATATAAAGATGATTTTACTGGATGAGATCTCTCACCGAACCCACACCCCAGGCCTTACAGCTCAGAGCCATCCCGGAACCAGATCGCCCCCAAAGCTGCACGTCCTGAAGCCGTGCCCCCCCTCGCCCACCAACCACCCTTTATACTGAGCATGATCTAATGGGCATGAAATACTCTCTTTGGCTGGTTTGGGTCACCTGTCCTGAGTGTGTCCACTCCCAGCTTCCTGAGTGCCCCCCACCTTCTTGTTATGAAGAACTGAGAAGTCCCTGACTGCTTGGCAACAACTAGAAACATGGGGTGTTATCAGTGCTGTTCTCATCCCAGCTCCCAAACTTGGCATTCCACTGGCTGCTAGAACAAAAATTAACTCTATCTTAGCTGGAACCAGGACACACTAGAATTAAGACCAGTCATTTAATTTGACCTTTGTGACATTTGAATAGTTTCCAGATGACTTCCAGACAACAACAGTGCCTCTTTGGAAGTAACTCTTGCCTGATTAAGGGAATCAAGTTATTTAAAAACAAAAAGTCTCCAAGTGCATAAATATTATCAATCAGGTCAGTGGTGTTCCAGTATGAGCCAGTGTCCCTTATCTTACATTATGTTGATAGTACTGCCATCTGTTACACTTAAAAGCTTTCAAACTGAAAGAGAAGGAATATTCTATTAGCAAATAATTTCTAGTAGTATACCATCTGCACTTCTGCTTGTGGGACCTGACAAAAAATCATCTTTGATACCCTTTATCTTACTGATGTCTCTCTAGAGTCTTGTCTGATGGTGCTAAGGACATAGTGATTCCTATGGAATCTGCTCACTTCCCTGCCAGGGCACCTCTTGCTCTGAGGGGAAAGAAAAGGAAAATGCCCAGTTCTCTCTGTGCCACTGGGAAAGAGATATTGTGAAAGAGTGGATGAAAGGCTGTAGTGGGAGCTCTACAGCTTGATCACGTCAGCTGTGAAGTCATGTACAACCACCGCAGATCTTGTCAGAGTGAGGGTATTGTGTTTTATTATCAACAGTGACATAATGCTTCTGTGCATGCTAGACATCTTTTCAGCTCTGTAGAGTTACAAAATTGGGACTGTTCAGTGCACAAAACCCCTCTTCCCCTGAGGTAGATGATTCTTCAGACACAAACCACCTCACATCTGAGGTCCTGGACAGATCTCACATTTGTAAATGACCAGATAGAATTCCAGAGCTCCTCCTGAGCAAACAGCAATCTGAGACCAGGATCCTTTCAAGATGTGTAGCTGGCTCTGTTTCTCCCCATAACTTCTACCTAGTGTTATGGGCACTAACACTGTTAGGAATAGGTAATGTTATAGATGAGCTTTATTGCAAGTGGCAATAGGGACCCAAACCTTGAGCCTTACAGTGCCAAGGCATAATTCATCAGTCTGCCACCAACTTCTACAAACCACTGGTAGACCCCCGTTTCTGTGCCTCGGGTGCTAAGCTATGCAGTAGTTTTCCTATTTCCCAAGCATTTTGTAAGGACATATGTCCTGGAGCCAAGGAGAAAGTCAGGTATTTGTGACGATGCTGAAGAGGAATGTGCCTTGCTGCAGTTCAAAGGAAATAAGAGGACAGGTAGGCACTTTCTAAAATACAGGTGTATTTTTTTTTAATTAAGGGATAATTAAGGGAGCATGACATTTATTATTTGTACAATTAACATTTTCTTAGTTGGATACTCCAAATTATCCAATGCAAAAAAGCCTCGCTAACAATACAGTCAAAATCATGACATGTTCAAAACCACCCTCCTAGTATTTACGCCTTGTCTGTGTCCTCACTCTCCTGTCCCATTCTACTTCATAGCACATTTTTCCTCTGCTCTCAGAGAAGGGCTGAAACCTGCCTGCAGCCCCCCAGTATCTCCCAGGGCTTATTTGTCCATCAGAGAGTGTATGGGACTGCCAGCCCCCTCCCTGGCAGCACTCACAGAGCTGGAGCTCAGACAGGCTGGGCAGTGGGCACTTGGCCACAGGGCACCTGGGAAACCCACCTCAGCCCCACTCAGGCCCAGGGCAGCCCAGCCACCCCTGGGACACAGCCCAGTGTCTGCACCCAGCAGTGCCAGGTTTAACCATGCTTACTAGGTTATGATAGGACAGTGTTAATTTAAAAACAAAAATGAAGGGATGGTTCACTGAACATGACTGTTCTGTACTTAATTTCACACTGAGGAAAACTGGCAAGATTGATGGGGAATAAGTTTTTTTTTTTTTTTAATAATGCAGAATCTGTTGAAATAATTGACTTCCTTCTAATTCCTTCGTTGAGAAAATAAACATTATGCATATTCCCATAATGTATTTCATAAATGATGAGTGATTCATGAAAGACCTGCCTGTGATGAAGAATTAAAAACATGCAACCACAGATTCAAATCTTAATTGAATGCTTTGTGTTTCCTAGTAATTTGATAATAAATCTTTTAGTGGTATAGGCTAATGTTAGTGGAAAAATCATTTGGTTTTTCAGTAAAGAGGTCAGCTACTCTTCTGTTTCATTTCACCACATCCTCTGTTACACAAAGTAAGTAGCGAATATTTCTCACTTTTCTGCAACATTCTCCAGCAACATTATCTAATGCCAATACTCAGATATTGACAAGGATGTTACTTATGCCAGAAAAGAGGCCACCAAATAAACAATACCCCTGGTCTTAAAGATTCACCTAGCCCTACAATTGTTTGGTCTGAGGAATATGAATTTCCTCTCTGCATTGTAAATTTAGGCCTTATTTTAGCAGAGCAAGCCATTCCTTTTCCCAGGCCATGAGGCACCTGTCAAAGCCAACTCAGCCAAAGCTCTGTGGCCTTCTCATAGGAATGTTAAATTCCTATTTACTGGGTTGCAAGCTACACTCACCCTTCCATGCTGACACCAGTGGGAGTGCAGCCTGAGAGAGACTCCCTTTCCCAGGCAAGGGAACGTAGCAGCACTGAAAAACAGTGGGTACCAGGAGAAGGCTCCCTGCCACAGTGCCTATTGCTGAACTGATGCATGACAGGATTTTTCTAGAAATGCTCTCACATGCAAAAAGTAAAATGTTTCTGTTCCCATGAGAAAATATACATGGTAAAACAGGTAGTTATACTTTGCCTTAAACGTGCTTGACACTCAGCTTCCCAGTATTTTTTCCAAAAAACCCAAAGACCACTGATAAAAATACTGCCTACATTTCAAGGGAAATAACAGCAAGCCTTTGTTCTTTGAATCAAAACTCTTCCTTTTGTTTAAATCATTGAGCTGCTTTGCTTAGACTATGACAATTCAATAATTATTTGCATACCATTGATTTTCTTGTAAAGCAAAAGTCATTAGACCTCTGGCTCATAGCCAGTTTTTCCAAACCTGGTGGATAGAAATCATTGCATAAATTTTAATGGTATCTACATTCCGACTCTGATATTTTCTTCAGTTGTTGGACTGTCAAAATAAAATGCTGAACAAATACTCATGTCTCATATCATTACATTTATTGTTGAAAATTACTGGTCGATATTTGCTTGCACATTAACTAATAGCACTGACTATTTCACTGCCCATACAATATTATAGTTAATAGCAATTGTGTTGCCTCACACCATGGTAAAAATTGGCTTAAAAAAATCAATGGAGTCCCTGTTTTGTATCAGGGAAGATAGATGAATAATAAATCATGTATTTTGAAGGCATTGTTTAGTCTGACAACATGGTATTCAGAATTACTTTGTATGATAGGTATGATTCTCTGTAGAATCAAATTCCAATATCAAATGCATCTCTGAGTGCCTTTATTGCTTCTGTTTAAGGACAAGTCACTGAAATAGTGTCTCAATGAATTTTCTGAGCCAAAATGTATAATAAAAGTTTGGAGTTCACACCACCAATTTTGACCCGTTGATGCCATTTGTGGATTTTTCAGGTTAGAGCAATATAATTAGTCTCATGGTGCATCATGAGCATGATTTCTAACTCTGTGGTCTGAGACAAATAGAATACACATATAGGATAGGAGGAAACTGATTTACTTCAATTATCATCCTTATGTTTCAACTATAGACATTCCTAAAGTTCTTTCAGAAAGAGGACAATCACTAAGAAACCAACATCCACCAACACAACTGCCCAAGAAAATATGGCATGCAGGCTATGGAATTCTTACGTAAACACCTTCAAATGGAGGGGCTTTTTGGCAGCTGGTTAGACTGAAAAAATATTGCTGCTTTTAAGGAAAGAGTTCTCTCAGTTTTATCATTATTATCCAAATACAGTTTTATGATAGTTTAAACACACATTTTTTTTCAGAGCACATGCATTAAGGATGCAATATCAAAGATGTTTGAGTATGACAAATTATCTTCATTCATACCCCTGGAAGAGGAATTTCTTATGCTTTGTTATGAGAACAAATAATGGCTTGTTGAAAGACTAAAGCATTGGTTATATTGTGCAAAGGTTTGATATGTAACAAATTCAGCAGGGGGAATTGCTGAATATTCTTGACTGGTAATCCTCTGAACACCTCCTCCAAAAGGACAGTGACTTTCATCTCTATAGATGTCATTGTTTGCATGGGAGCTTTGTATAAATCTCTCTCTCTCCTTATTCTAGAAAGATCTTTCTCTGTACCAGAACCACATACTGGAGTTTTGTACCAGCAAATAATACCTGAAGAATAAAATTAGACCTGAAATATTGAAGTCTCTGTCTGCTTTGCAGCACTTTTTTTTTTTTTGTATAATGCAACTTTTATGCTGTTTTTTTTTCCAAACATGGTCCTAAAACATTTCAGCTTTGTAGTCTTTTGGTCTTTACATAGCAAAAACAATGTACAGAAAGATCCAAAATTGCAGCCGAAGGAAAACAGACTAATATGTATTATTATTGACAAGCTACATTATACAGCTTTTTTAGTTCATTATTTTTCCTACCAGAAAGAAGACAGTGAGCACCTTGAGATCTCAAGTGACATTATTCTACTCACACAATGTCATTAAAAGGGCATGTTTAAGAAACATTTTTAAAAAATCAGTTACTATTAAGATTGACCAATATACATTAAAGAGCTACAATACTTTTGTATTAGATATTTAGATGTTACTGGGGAAACAAACATCATAGTAGAATGCAAAGGAGGAGAAGAAATTGAATGAAACAGGTAGGTTTGATGGAGAAATGCTAAAATAAAATCAGGAGAAAGGAGAAAACAGGTGCTAAAGTAGTCTTTGTGCAAGTGTCTTATATGAGTTGGAGATTTGTATGCAGAGTGAGGGAGAAAAGGAAATAGACACATGGATATAGAGATGATGAAAGGGAAGAAATAGGAAGTATCGAGGAGAATGAAGAGCAATGGCCTCAAGTTTTGCCAGGGAAGGTTTAGATTGAATATTAGGAAAAATATTTTCTCCCAAAAGAGTTGTCAAGCACTGGAACAGGCTGCTCAGGGAAATGGTTGAGCCCCTATCCTTGGAGGTATTTAAAAGATATGTGAATGTGGCCCTTTGGGACATAGTTTAGTGGAGAACCTGGCAGTGCTGGGTTGATGGTTGGCCTTGATGATCTTAAAGGCCTTTTCCAATCTAAACAATTCCATGATTCTGTGATTCTATGACACTGAGAAAGAGTGAAGACCCTGAAAAACCCTGAAAATCCTGCCTGTAGTATTTCCTGACAACCACAACACTGTGTGCCTAAAGACCAGTCTCAGAAGTGCAGCAATTATTGATGCTGGTTCAGTATGCTCAGCTAATGAAGGCAATGGATTAAGGTTAATTTAAGATTAGTAATCAAATATCTCTTCATCACTGTGGTGAAGCAGCTTTTAGTGAAGGCTTGAATCTATTTGCCACATGAGTTTTTAATTGTCTCATTTCAATCATTTAAGTGATCTAGAAAATTATTCTGAGCACATACACCTCAAGCAAAACTTAAACCTACATTTTTTATAGGAATGGGAGAATATTCCTATTTGAAAGGACCAGAAAATCTGCTGAGAGGCCAGTTACAAATTGGAAAGAGCCAGCAGCAAGTCCCTAAGAAGGCATTGGATACTCTTTCTAGCAGTAACTGGACATAAGCAGAATAAAAATAAAGAAAAAATAAAGAGCCTATTCTGATTATTAAGGACATTGTTTTCCCTCCTCCCACTCCTCCCTCCCCCTCCTCCCCCCCCCAAGTAATCTGTAATGTTGAAAACACTAAGTATCAGAGAAAAGAACTGGAATTTAATCAATTTTTTGAGACTGCATCAAAGAGTATATTTGTCACACATCTTCCTACCCTTATGTTATTTCTGCTACATTCTAGGGAAATATGTAATTTGCAACTAATAAAACTGTATCAAGATCACAAAAAAAGCAGTATTTAATGGAATTCACCAATTAACAGACCATTCTGCCAATGAATTCCTGTAACTAAGCATCTCAAAACCCATCCTTAGATGGCAGGATAATTCAGTTTTGAAAGGACCTCTGGAGATCTGTCATCCAACCTCCAGCTCAAAGCAGGGTCATCATCAAGGACATGTAGGCTGCTCAGGGCTTTGTCCAGGTTGGTCTTGAAAACCTATAGGGATGGAGTCTGTGAAGTCTCTCTAAGCAACACAGATTTGATGATTCTTATGGGTCTGTTCCAATTCAGTATATTCTATGATTCTATGATTGTCTACCTGTCCTCACAGGCAAGAAGTTTCTTCTTTACCCTGTAGGAACCTCTCTTGTTTCAACTCATGCCCATTGCCTCTCACTCTCCCACCACACACTGCTGTATAAATCCTGTGTATGTCTTGTCAGTGACATCTCTGTAGGCCTGGGTAGGCAGCTGCTATGTCCCCCAACTGCTGTCTTTTCTCTTTTTAAGGCTGAAGAAGCCCTGGCGCATCAGCCTCTCCTCACAGGGCAAGTGCTCCAGCCACTGACCATCTTGATGGCCCTCCAGAACTTTATCCAGTTTACTGGAATCTCTTTTATTGGTAGAGCAAAACACTGAATGCAGTCTAGATTTGACCTGTCAAGTGCAAGCAGAGATGGGTAATCCTTTCCTTCTATCTATCAGATGTGTTCATACAGTTCAGGATGCTGCCAGTCATCTCTGCTGCCAGGGCAGGCTGCTGGGTCATGCTCAGCTTGCAGTTGCCCAGAGCTCCAGGGCTTTTCCAGCAGAGCTGCTCCCTCACCTGGTAGTCACCAGACTCTACTGTTATCAGCGATCCTTCCAGAGGCCAGGACTTCTTATCGGTCCTCAATGATTTTCATAAGGGTTCTTTTGAACCATTCCTTAACCTAGCTTGATGTCTCTAGATGATAGTTATACTCTCAAAAGTATTGAATGCTCATCCTAGTTTGATGTCAGCTACAAATGTGAGCTCCATCACCTCCCCCGGGTCATTGACAAAGTTGTTAAACAGGACTTTTCTAATCCACAGATCGAGAAATTTCATTTTAGAGGCAATCAAACTGGTTAGATCTACTGGCATGATCTACCCTTGGTAAATCTGAGATGACTGTTCCTCATCACCACCTTCTGCTTTAAGCACCCCCAAATCTGTTCCAAAGTAGATTTTTCCATAGGACTGGAGTGCAGCTGATCAGCCTGCATTTTTCTGCTTGATCACTCGATCATTTTTAAAAATTAGCGTGACATTTACATGTCTCCATTTATTAGAGGTGCCCCTCTAATTTCCATGCCCTTTCAAAAATGATAGTGACTTTGCAAGGATATCTCATCACCTTTAGATGTTACCATGGACTTGAATCAGTCAAGTTGTCCCTGACTCAATCTTCACAGAGTGTTGGTAGCTCTCCTCCCTGAACCTTGCCACTAAATGCACAGGTCTGGGAAACACTGCAATGTAGTGGTGGAAACACTTCATGGTTCCCTTCATGTCCCTCACAGGTCTTGACTCTAATTGAACTTTGGTTTTCCTGGCAGAGTCCCTCATGCCCGGAAAGCTTTTCTAAATTCCTCCTTTGCAGCCTATCCCTGCTTGCATCCTCATTATATAGCATGTTTACACTGGGGATCTGTCATGAGTTCCCTGCTTTGCTCAACAGTTTGTAGGTGAGTTGCACAGCTCCAGATCAGAACTCTTCCTCTTTTGCAAGACCATAGTTTTATTGCACAAAGGTATCCCTGGATTTTGATGGGAAAAGTGAAACAATTCGTCATCCAATGCCCCTGTGTTTTGATTCTCTTGCTCTTGTAGCATAGTTAGTCACCTGAAAAGGTGTATCCAGAATCCTTGAGCTGTGAGGAGCAAGGAGTACAGCTCAACTACACGAGCTATGAGAAGGCTGTTAACTTTTTATACATAACAGAATTTGGNGGGAAGTGGTAGAACATACTCCACAACAATCAATGTTTTTAAGAATAAGGTTTCAGAGAGTAAACACCCTGAATCCCAAGCATCCCTACTAAAAAACACGTGCATACAAACACTAGAATAAACACAAAAGGAGAGAAATAAAGTCTCCCTGTCAGTACTGTTCTCTAAAAAGAGGAGCAATATGAACAATTTAATACCAAATTAGCTACTAGGAGAACCTAGTAGTTAATTCCTTAGACAGAAAATGAGAGGAGGGATGTGGCAATTATTCAATAAAGTCATATTTAAATAGATCTGAAAAGCATTACTAATGTCTAAACTATTTTTGTCATTTTTGTGTAGAGAAATTTTTTGTAAGAAATTGGATTTCTCAGCTGACTGAGATCCATTTTAAAGCCTTACAGAATAAGAACCTGTTTATATCATCAAGTACAAGAGCAAACATGGTACCGACTGGCATCCTTCAGAGCCCTCTAACAGACACTGCTCCTTCAGTCTCAAGGGCTAAGTCAGGAAGATTCTCCTTTGCTTTTAGGATGGCACAACAATCCAAATATTTTCACTCTTTGCTCAACACTTTGGATGACACATTTCTGTCTAGAATAAAGTTAAAATATTGAACTTTATACAAAAGACGTGAAAAAGGTTTCTTTTTATACTATGCTGGATTTGATACTTCCAGACCCTTCCTGACACATTAATCTGTGTGATTTAATATGGTAGGGAAGACAAATTCAGAGACGTGGAAAGAAGTACTAACAGCAAATTCATGCTAAGTCCACTGTTATCATACAAAGATAACAGTTTTTCCTATGGAGACTGTCTACAGCAAGACAGGTTTAATCTAAAATTTAATATCAGCTTTTATGACTGAAAGAGAAAACTGAAATAAAACATGAGCATAAATGAAAGAAATTATACAAAAATTACTATAATTATGAACATCAAAGTTTTTTATCAAAACTACATCTTCTTTATGCTAATTATTTCCCCAACAGATTATTCTGAATAGGATGAAGCAATCTCAGTTATGAAAGAAAACTAGTGTTTTCCCGTTCCCTGATAATTATTCATTCATATTTAGATAGCCTTCATTCACTGCTGCACAGGTGCCTCAACCTTTGCCACACAACGTTGAGCTGTATTTAAAGAAATACTCTCTGAATACTTCTAAGGGAATATAAAAAACTGTATTAACAGCATAATCACCCTGCATCTCTCCAAACAAGAGATCTGTCATGTGAAATTTATCTTCTTTGTCGGAAACATGCACAAAACAGTTCTGACAGACTAAAATATGACAGCGTTTTATCAGCAAGCCTGCTTCAGCAACCCTGCTAATTTAACATCCTATTCAGCAGATATTCAATGTCTGTGGCTTCTGGCCATGAAGTTCTAGAGAACTTCTATGGGTTGGCACCTGCAGAGCGTAATTCCAATTCAATAAACATAACTTCCTGCCTTCCTCATTGCAGATATGTTAACTGCTGACTATGCCTCTGACTATCCAGCAAAAGCATGTTCTATTCACATACCTATATATAGAAGTCAGCATTATATGTCCCTCAGACTTGTGAATTTATGTTTGGATAGACCACAATTAATGGCATATGAGTGGGAGGAAAGTCTATGAAGAATGATGGAAATATAGATGTGTTCAGAGGTGCTGAAAGGAAAAAGGCTGTATTCCCATCTGTCTGGACTCTGAAAAAGTTATTTACTTAAGTCTGTAATAAGTACTAGAAACAATTTTATAGAAAAACCCCAACAAAAGAATCACACACTGCCCTAAATGTCTTCTGCTTAACCTCATGCATAAAACAATTCCCCTGCATAACCTGTTCATTATCCCATGAGCCAGGATCTTCTAATGAAGAACTACTGCTAGGGCGCTACATAGCACCAACTGTAATGCACCTTATCCTCACAGTGACACTGACTGGTTCATTACAAATGATATATATTAGACAGAGGGTTTTGGAAGATTCAGTGAGGGAGGAATGCTTCTAAATGCCCAGATGTCTTTTTTTTTTCCATCTCAGTCACAGAACGAACCAAGTTCTCAAATCTAAGCAATTTTAATCAGAAATAGCGAAACAACACAATTCAATGTCTCCATGGAAAACTGTCACAAGATATTTGATTCAGAAGATAAAAATGTCATTATTGTCACTATTTATTCTGATTATGCATTAACATTTAATTAAACCAATGTACCAATGAGATTGCACTCTTCTATTTCAGTAAGCTCCTTAAATGAGCATCATCCATGAATAGGAAAAGCAATTGTCAGTTGTCATCACTACTTTCAGTATAAAAAAATAGACAGGGTTAGTTGTATCACTGTAAAAACATAATGCAAATGAGCAAATCAGGACAATTTACAAGGCTACAGGAAGTTACATGAGGTTATCACCAGATCACAACAACTGATTTACAGCTGTGTTTTAAAGTTGTGCAGTTTAAAGCTCCTGGTTCTTTGCAGTTTTGAAGGCCATTAAAAATATTAAAATAATTGATCAGGCGATAAAACAAATACAGTATATAACTTTAACCAGAAGTTCTAGCTCCCCAAGACCTGTCAGTCTTTCTGTCTGCACACAGTAGCTGGCCTTTATTTCAGATCTCAACAAGAAAGATCAAAGTCCCCTTGCAATTGTTATCCTGGAAGAATATTGTACAAGTAATCTGTGATCCACATCATGGTTAATCTAGGTGTATGCCTCTATATCATGGATGTCATGTGGTTGCTATTTAGTATCTATCTATCTATCTATCTATCTATCTATCTATCTATCTATCTATCTATCTATCATCGAGGTGTAGTTAGTAGATGTACACGTAGTCAAAGCCTTTTAATCTCGAGTATATGTACAGTACATTGTCTTGTTCAGTTGAAATATTGTAGGCACCCATTCAGGAACTGTAGTTTTTTTAATAGGCCAAGAATTTTAGAGTGCATTGTCCAAGGCACTTTTCAAAGCTAAGTCCATATTCCAGTCACAGGATCACAGAATCACAGAATGATAGGTGCTGGAACTGCTGTCACTAATTGAGAAATCTGTATTTTGGCCAAGAACTTATAAGAATACCAGTAATGTTAATGTTAGTGAACATCACCATGGATGGCACCTGCACAGTGTGCAGTGTCTTGGTCATAGGTCCATCACATACCGTATCGTCTCAAGGTTCCCAGCATCAGAAATAAGATTTTACAACTCGTTATCACCTTTTCTCAGCTATTAATGGTTATCATCTTCGCAAGTGCTGGTGCATTTCTTATGGGACATGGAAAGAACTGACACCTGGCACAGTGCAAAACAGCCCTTGAGCTTCTCACTACGCATACAAGGAAGACCTGCCCCCTCTTTCTGTGTAAGTAACCTGAACAAATCTAACTGCAAATCGTTCAGTGTATATGCTGTGTGAAAGTTATCACTAAAAAAACACTGCTGTTGCACAGTTTCTCAACCCTCCTACACAGCATAATGGACTCTCATGATGAATTGTACATCTATAGTACTCTTCTGAGCAGCAGACACAGCAATATTGAACTGTGGGAAATAATGCAATGGGATATTTTTGGAACCAGGAAAACCCTTCCATTTTCCATAATGTCACGAAATATGCCACCGCTTGCACTTCAGTGAAAATCTAACAACCAGGCCTTCAGTCTTTCTTTTTTGAAAAACTACTGGAAAATAAACAGCATGCTGAAACTCAATTCTAACTGCTTTTCCTCTCTCATTTGGCCTCATTTCACAAGTGTAGTCTGCTTGTGCCAGGATTTTATACACTGTTTTTTCTCTCTCTCTCTCTACCTTGCCAATAAAGATGTTTTTCATTTGAAGTCTTATATTTATTACTTTCAGTGTCACATAGAGGAATAAATCTATCATGGAGTAAAGTGCAAGTCAATAAAGTAATATACATACATCAAGGAAACTTTTTACCAGCTAAGGTACTACGGTGCAGATAATAGAATTCTTTGAAATATACTATAAGTTAATGTTCTTAACTGTAACTGTAAATTCTGCAGTAAGCCAATAAAAGTGGGCTTTTATGCTCTAATAGATGTCAGTTTTTAAATATCCTAAGATGTCTTAGACTGTTTTAACCTCCTCGCTGTGGAATTGCTCCTTTGAATTAAACGGGGAATATATTTATCTATTTTTCCCCCAAAAGTGAAGAAAAAATATATCTGTATAGTTAGTAGAGCTTCCACAGAAGATCTGTAATGAAGACCTCTGGCTCCTTATAGCCTCAGACTTACTGAAACTGTGTGGTTACATAAAATAATTATCTGGAAGGTAGCTGAAGAAGCAAAATAGATACTCACAGCCACTTATACAGTGTGTCCTCTTCTATTTATCTGGACAGCCCACCCTAAACCAGAATGAGCTGTGTTCAGTGTTCGTGCCAGAATCTTACCTTATCAGAGTGATCCTTTGGCTACCTAATGCAGTTGACAGGAAGGTTTAAATGTATTTTTTTAATGTTTTGCTGGGAAATTAAAAATCCCAGACAGCACAGGGATCCATTTGGTGGACTGAACTCTTCGTACATGGGCTGAGTGGTTGGCTAGACAACCTTCAGGCTGGTTTCTGTCAAAAATTTTGACGGAACCATCAAGTCTTCCACGGGAACACAATACAATCTCCAGTGGGCATTGCAAATGCATTTAAGAAGAGGCAGATGAATATACCCATATATTTCTGAAGTATTGTTATGATCAGGCAGATTCACCTCAATTCATCTCCACTGGCAGGCAGGCATTTTCTGTTCATTTTTCATATAGAATTGCTTCCAGTTTTCTTTACAATAGTAAACAAGGAATTTTATACAAGTCTTGGGGATTAAAAATAGCTTCCCTCAGACAGGTCATATGTCTATGCTACACCACAGTGATTTCAGGCTTCTGGGTACGCTGTGAATCAGTAACTTTCAGATCAAATTTTCTCAGTTTACATGCAAAATGGTGTTTTGTTTGAATTTTATTACTATCAGTTGTGTCAGAGCATCCTTAAATCTGAAAGCCAAGCTACTTTTTTTTTTTTCACAGCTCATGCATTTTCCAGTAGAAATAAGTCACTGATGGCCTGGTTTCACCTGTACTTCAACTGGTACTAGTCTTCTGAATAAGGTCTTCAACCTGTGCAATTCTATAGAAGGTGTGAGAGATTACACATGGAAAGCCAAGTATACTGTGTCACTGGATTTCAACAGCTGTAAATCTGTGTCAAAATAAATTTTTAAAAGCCTTCAAAATTCAGGAAATAGAACATGAGAAAGTAAGAACTGACAAGCAAATGTAAATCAAGCTCCTTTTGGATTGGTACAAAGCTCAAAATTATTTCCCCCTGCAATTATTTTTAATTGCCCCCTGCAAAATATTACTCCCTGCCCGCCCCCACCACCCCACCCCGCAGCATTTGCTCCCTTTAGATGTGCAACAGGAACACTTAAATAAAGCAAAATCAGAAGTCTTTTCACTTTTCTGACAAAATCTTGGTATCCCTTTGTATAGTTTGACAATAATCTGTGCAAGTTGGGGTTTCTTTAGCACCTCTTTTAGTATAAAATGCACTTTATGCTGTGATCATTTTTAGTCTTTCTAGACACTTCAAGTTTTTTAGACTGAGTTTATTTGTGCAGATGCCATGCTGCATTGCATGTACATGTACAGTAAAATGGTCATTTAAAAAATGACAAAATAAACACCATTTCACTGGTTAGCCTTATCATAAGAGCTGAGTTAGCAAAGAAACAGCCATGTGAATACTGAGCGGTTAACTTACAAATATTATAAATATATTCTTCAATATCAAAGATAATAGAGAAACAGAACTGTTTTACTGCCTTATCTGCTGAAGAGGTTGCCAAGACTTCCAACTGCCTGATGACGTCCCAGTGACATGGGTCAGAAGACTAATTAGAAGCCAACCCAAATGGCAGAAGAGAACAGACATCTTCTCTTTCAGGCAAAAGGAGGCAGATGAAATTTATCAGAAGAGAGTATGTTGCTCTAATATTCTGCTTCAACTATGACAGTGAAGAACAATGCACTAGCAAAAACATTATACATAAATTGCTAGTGATGAAAAAGAAGCAAAAAAGATCCTCAGATTCTCTAGGCAAGCAAATACTCATTAGCTCTTCACTGCAATGATTTGTGTTCAGTATTATTATATGTGCTGCTCAGTTGCCCAGAAGATCCAATCATTATTGTCACCACCTTTGCTAGTATTATCCAGCAGGAAACAATGCCTGCCTCAAAGCACAGACTGTGTTAAAAATAAAACATAGATAACTTCATGTAAGATCAGCACCTTTAACCTTACCTTACTGATTGGGATTTAAAGTACAACACAATACACTCTGTGACAGAAAAGTCAGAAATCAAACCCATCTCAAAGCTCAGCCTTGGTGACAAAACTAGCCTTTCTCATCAGCTTTTCACTTAGCTATTGTTATAACAAGACTAACAACTGAAAACAGATAGATGTCAGCATCTGGTCTTCTGAGTGCTAACATGCTGTTATTACCCCCTGGGGAGCTGGGTATCCAGTTGGCTGGTTAGTGAGTTCAAATTATTTGATCCCATATAAACTCTCTTTATAAACCTTCACATCAGAACAGGGGAGATTTGGGTATTAGTAAGGTTAGGCTTTGACTTGCATCCAGTAAATACAATTTACGCAGTGCTACTGACTTATGATTGCACTCTTTAACCTCAAAACTTCCACCCAATGACACCAAGTTACATATCAACAGCAGCCCAGATGACTAAGGGAAAAGGCCTTAACTGGTATAAGATGTTCAGACTTTGAAATAGGCACACAGATATTGGCCAAAATATTTGACACCCGTCTTGACAACTGTTCCCGGATTCTGATCTCAAATGCAAGTAATAAGTTCTTCACAGAAATAGTGGTGAGGTGCTGCAACAGGCAGCCCAGAGAGATGGTGGATGCCCCAACCCTGGAGGTGTTCAAGGCCAGGTTGGATGGGGCCCTGGGCAACCTTGTCTAGATGCAGGCCTGGAGGTTGGTGGCCCTGCCTGTGGTGGGGGTGGTTGGAACTTGATGATCCTTGGGCTCCCTTCCAATCCAGACCTTTCCGGGATTCTGTAACAAAACAGTTTTGTGAGCTGACACTGTGTGAGTAAACTTCAGGGAAATGTGCAGAGATAAGCAAGTGAGGAGGGTGAAGGATAATAGAAACTGTGACAGATGATGATAATCAAGATAGGACCTAATTAGGGTCAGGTTTTCAGTAATTATACTGACCTGAAATGAAATGTGCACTTTGAACGTTATCTCTAGGCAAAAGAAGAAACAGAAGATAGAAGAAAATTATCTGCTGAGCACAACACAGATGTGTAACAGATCTTGAGGATCTCAGCAGCATGCTGTGGTTCCAGGGCAATCTTGGGAGAGAAACACGAATGATGATCTGACCCAACAACAAGCGTGAGATGCTTTTACAGTGCTGGAGCACACATTTCTGAGATGGAAAGTAACAGGATGAAGACAGCACATTCCTCAATTCAACCCTCATATTCCAGACTGTGTTGCCTTAGAAACAAACCTAATTCTAAGTTTTCCAGAAAATGGCTACATACACTAGCCATCCCAAGGTAATTTTAAGTTTCTTACAGATGCTGTCCCTTGCCACTCTCCTACAAACATCTTTGTGTTTAATCTTTGTCATAAATTTGTCCCTGAATTTGGTTGCTGGCAAGAGTAGAAGCTCAGAAATGGTCATTCACTTCCGGGAGGAAAAAATTCACTCGCTTTGATATTCTCAGTATGTGATTCCACTGCAGTGTTCAATTCAGGTGGAATACTTTCATGATGAACTAGAAGTAAAACATTATCGATTAGGTATGAAATTAAATCAAAACCCTGTATTTATACATTTACAATGCTGCTGTTGTAATTATTGTTCTTGAATCTTCTCATTTCATTTTATAACTTCTAGGTAGAAAATTTAGACTATTTTTCCAGAAGGAAAATTCTTTTTTCTGATCAAGTCTATTTCAAATCGCCAATATTAAAACCTCAGCATGCAGAGAAGTCTGTGTTCCAGAACAGCACCTTCCCCCAACTCAATCACTTTTTATGACCATTTAGTTCACCTTTGTTCTCTTCCTCTATTTTACAAAGATGACGTGAGTAATGATTATTATATTAGCTCTGGTACCATGAACGCTACAGAAGACTTGCAGCATAATTCTCTTCCTCCTCAGGGAATGATATTTTTATTCGCAGCACAAGAAAGCCTAGTTTCTGGGCAGAATGTTTTTTCCCCATTTCTGTTTCTTTATTTGGTGTTTTGATGCAATAAATTGATTAGATAGACTAGACAGTACTTTCATAATCCTGTTCTGAGCCTACCAGAATTAATTACTGTTCACATAATACTATTCAGGAAGTATGTTTTTAAAAGCAGAATACTCATTATGGTATAATTTTCAAGGATGCCATCCACGTGGTATAATTCCCAACAGTTAGGAGTATATATATTGCAAAAGGGCTTGTGAGGAGTTATCTAGTAATGCCACTTAGTCTGGTGTGTGGTCCTGTGTGAGGCTGTCACAGCATGATTCTTTTCCTCCATTAGATAAGATTTCAGCTGCCCTGGCTGCAGGTACCAGTGCTACCCCAGTGAGTGCAAATGAGGTTAAATAGCTACAGAATGAATCGGAGCCCAGTGAAATGAGTAACATTTCCATTGGTTTCATGGCACTGTGTGCATGGCCTTCAGTGTAGCCCACAGCACAAGACTTTTTGAAGACAGTTTTGATCCAATTCCCTTGCCCCAAATAACACAAAGTTCATAAAAAAGACAGATGAAGATGCATCTATGTGGAGACCTCTTTAGCAGCTTGTTTGCTGTTCAGTAAACAGTTCTCAGCATCCACAACTGAAGTAACTTGATAGTTGCAAAAGTGGGTTTCCTGTTCATCTTGTCCAGCTTACTTTTAATACTGAACTTCTATCTGCTCTGTCCCTCAGCAAAAGAAGAGGAAAATCTCTCCAAGCCCTAAAAGTTAGCCAGTGATGACTCAAGTCCTCTCTATTATGACAGCCTCACTCATCTTCTCAAGCTTATCAGTGAATCAAGAATATCTATGGTACATGACTAGTACAAATATGTGTCATCCAAAGCATTCCACAGGATGACTCATTATGATAGTATTTCAAAAACAACTGAAACACTTTAATAGCATTGGAAGTCATGGGAATACAAGTCACCATTAAAGGAGAAGTGGTTGCAACAGTAGTGGTGTATAGCTAAATGTGACAAGATCTTCAGAGGTTATTAAGCTGATGCTGTATCATATTGAACAAAGTAAAGTTAGCCAGTGATGACTCATGTCCTTTCCATCACAACTTAATAAATGGATAAAGAAATGATATTGATTTTCGTGGATAAGCAAATAGATCTGGAATCTGAAAACTTGATGAAATATTTGTTATGGAATATGGACCATGTGTGATGATCTCATAACCAGGTGAAAAGTGCATAACTTGGAGAAAGTATGATAAACTGCAAAGGCTTGTTTTAACACACTGTAACAACAGGTTTTTTTTTTTTTTCTCAAAAACAGTTTGGCAAAATTCTTGTGCCATTTGGATTCTCTGAAGCCTTGACTCTAACTGTAGAAAGTATTTGTGTGGAATACCTAGTTTGTCATAATGTGGAAATTTTTAATGTGAAAAAGCAATGTGAAAAGAACTTCAGTCAATACCACAGAACAAAAAAATAATAAAAACCCCAAATGTATTCTCTGTTTTTAAATAAGAATTTTGACAACCAGCTTCCAGGTTCATTGCAATTAGAATCATTAGCTAAAAATTGAAGTTATCAAAGTAAATCTTCTACATAATACTTTCCGATGAATTTTCTTTGCAGGGGATTTTAATCAATATGCTTCTAGAGAATATTTCTAATAAAGAATTTTTTTCTATAAAATCAAATTTCTGTTTTATAAAGCAGAAGCAAAACTTCTCAAACTTGTTCCTCAAATAGGTTTTAAAACAAAAATCAAGAACTTTTCTAAAATGTATTGGGCCAGCTTTTATTGTAACTATGACAATATTTTATTATTAATGATGTGAAGATGCAAGCAGACCCTCTTGGTTATTTGCCCATTCAGTCAGATCAAAACTCTTAAGCAGAGTATTCAATCATTAGAAATGTAAGTGTACAGGTTATTTAGAGGTCGAGAAGATGCACTTTGAAGTTTAGCAGTCGTCTTGTTTCCTCTGCAAACTGGTTTGAGAAGTCAACGAGGAGCTTTAGCATGCTCTCAAGCTCCTCATCCTTCGTTTCTCCTCCCGTCACGTCCCCAGAAGATGGCAGTGTGAGACTCGACAGGAAATAGCAGGGCAACACTTTGGTCTTATTTTCATCAGGATTTTTTTTTATATTATTCTTACTTCGAAAATAAAATTTGTGCCGTGAATTTATTCACATTCACTACAGAGGAATCTCTCCCTTCCCAGAAGGCTCTCCTCTGTTCCCCAGATCGTTGGACATTTCAGCTATCCTAACATGGAATGTGCATTCATGCTGGGGAAACGCCAACAATGGTATTTCTGGAAAATGACTTTTAGTACTTTGTATCTCCCAGAAAATAACCCCAAATTAAAACAGACCGGGTAAGTGAGTCCTGCTTTTCCTGCAGGATTACCAGCAATTTTTGACAATCTGTGGCTCAAGACAATCCCAGATATGGCTCCATGAGGTCACGGTAGCCTAGCAAAATGTCTTAGATGTTTGGGAGCAGTTCAGTAACATCCTCAGTCCAGATCAATAAACCCCTTGAAGAGACAGTCAGTTTGTATAATTTGCAGAAAGAGGATTCCCATGTCTTGGTTCAATCATGTCAGCAGCAAGTCTCTCGTGGACTTAAGTAGAGCAAGATCTGTGACACACATGAGATAAGAATAGGATGCTTTCTGATTTTTCAGGTTTTGCTTATAATCTGTGGATCATCAAAAATATCTTTAAAATGATCAGATAATCAAATTCAACTATTTGAAATACAGGCTCTATAACATGACATACTCATTCCTATGTTCTGTGCTTTCAAGATGGAGACAATCTTGAGAGAAACAGACAAGTTGAAAAGAACACTTAAGGAGAGATGAGAAAAAGAAATTAAATTAAAAGTTCATTTTCACTCAGATCTTCCTACAGTACTGTTTGTAAAAATGTGCAGGTTCTCAAAGATACTTTGTTATTTTATTTTTCTTAACATGCATAGGAAAATGTATGACATACAATGCCTTACTGTAACTGTAATTTAACTCATAAATTTTCTGATATTTTAAAATTAGACAAACCCCTATTCTTTCCTGAGCTAATTCAGCACCACAACATACCTACAGGAAATTCTGCCAAATAACACCAGTACTTCTAGCACATCCCATGCAGCCACCTGGCTACAGTCCCTCAGTCCACCTTTCATAGAATCACAGGAAGTTAGGAGTTGGAAGGGACCTTGAAAGATGATCTAGTCCAAACCCCCCTGACCGAGCAGGATCACCTAGATTAAATCACACGGGAATGTGTTCCGATTGGTCTGGAATGTCTCCAGAGAAGGAGACTCCACAACCTCTCTGGACAGCCTGTTCCAGTGCTCTGTCACCCTCATGGTGAAAAAGTTCTTCCTTATATTCAGATGGAACTTTCTATGTTCCAGCTTGGAATAATTGCCTCTTGTCCTATCACCGGCCAGCACCATGAGAGCAAGGTCATCCAACTGTCTACCAAGACCCCCAGGTCCCTCTCACCTGCACTGCTCTCCAACAGGCCAGTCCCCATCCTACACTGGTACCTGGGATTGTTCTTCCCCTCCCAGCTTGGTGTCACCAGTAAACTTGCTGACTGTGCTCTCTATTCCCTCATCCAGGTCATCAATTAATACATTGAACAGTACTGGTCCCAGTACCGACCCCTGAGGGACTCTACTAGTTACAGGCTTCCAGCCAGACCCTGTCTCACTGATCACAATTTGCTGGCTTCTTCCCTTCAACCAGCTCTCAACTCACTTCACTGCTCTATCCTCCAGGCCACACTTCCTCGGTTTGCCCACCAGGATGCTTTGGGAGACGGTGTCAAATGCCTTACTGAGGTCAAGAAAAAACACCTTTCTACGTGTCCTGGTTTTGGCTAGCCCAGAGTCTGTTCTTTACTTTTTTCAATTCTCTCTGCCATCTCATTGGGGTGGAGAGTGAGTGAGCGAATGGCTGTGTGGCTGATTTAGCTGCCTGCAGGGTTAAATTACAACCATACTTTTGGTTCTCACCACGGGGCTTGAGTGGTTTAAGATAACATCAAATATGACCAGAGTGTGCTAAAACAAATTTGTTATAAACATCCATTATATTAGTTTAATTGGAAGAAGGGGCAGGTTACCCAGGAAGACTACAGGGACGCTGTGAGGTTATGTAGGATGAAGATCAGAAAGGCGAAGGCCCAACTAGAATTTAAACTGGCCACCTCTGTCAGGGATAACAAAAAAGGCTTTTATAT
>VXBZ01006391.1:75324-95249 GCA_013399135.1 Heliornis fulica
TGAAGGGTCTGGAGAACAGGCCCTACGAGGAGCGGCTGAGGGAGCTGGGGTTGTTTAGTTTGGAAAAGAGGAGACTGAGGGGAGACCTTATTGCTCTCTACAACTACCTGAAAGGAGGTTGCAGTGAGGTGGGGGTTGGTCTCTTCTCCCCAGTAACAGGCGACAGAACTCGAGGTAATGGCCTCAAGTTGCGCCAGGGAAAATTTAGGTTGGATATTATAAAGAACTTCTTTACTGAGAGAGTCATCAAGCACTGGAACAGTCTACCCAGGGAGGTGGTTGAGTCCCCATCTCTTGAGGTGTTTAAAAGACAGGTAGATGCAGAGCTTGAGGACATGGTCTAAGGGTAGACTTGGTGGTGGTAGGTTAATGGTTGGACTGGATGATCTTAGGGGTCATTTCCAGCCTTAAAATTCTATGATTCTATGATTATATGAATAGTCCCTGGCCACAGTGTTGTATTGTTTGCTCTCAGAATTATGTTACATAATGCCTAGCTTACCATGTAGATTCCCTGCAGTGCTGTTTATCATCTCTGCAAGATGGATCAAGGTTACTGTTTTGTTCTACTGCATAACACTGGGTTACAATATGGAAAAGTTACTGTTCATGAAATAATGTGGTATTTGCACTCGGTTTCGCTGTTGTCTCTGTACTTTCATAGCAATCTCATGGGAACTATTCATAGTTACACTCTATCTTTTCTCCTTGGAAAAACACGCTTTCCCCACTCTTTCTTCACTCTCCCCTTCTCCTCTAGACCAGCTACAATAGCTCTTTAGAATTCTGAATATCCTTGGGCATGTTCAAATGGGCATGTTGCTACTTCTGTATCTCCTGAATGTGCTTCAGATCTTGGTTAGGGTTAAAAAAACATCCGCCCTGAGGTTGGGTAATTATGGGTGGCCTCAGCCTCTGGAGGTGGAAGAGGAAAAGGTTTCTCTTTAGTGAAGATGTTATATGTCATCCAAGTAAGTGGACCATCATGGAGAAATGCATCCAGGACCTGGGGGGGGGGGGGGGGATTTATAATGATGCAGATAATGAGCAGTTACCCACAGCTCAGATGAAGTCCAATGCACACAACCCATGTGTAGGAAGTTTATACAGACAAAAAGTCAGCCCAAACAAGAAATCCAAATACTTAAAAAAAGGCACACTTAACCACTTTGCTAAAGTTAAGCTTGGAAGATATGGCAATATAACATTCCTGATTTTATCAGATGTCTCTGAAATTCTTTATATTCCAGGAAAAATGATGGATACATGCA
The DNA here is from genome assembly GCA_013399135.1 of Heliornis fulica. Taxonomy (NCBI): domain Eukaryota; kingdom Metazoa; phylum Chordata; class Aves; order Gruiformes; family Heliornithidae; genus Heliornis; species Heliornis fulica. The sequence continues at coordinate 76,596 of VXBZ01006391.1, forward strand.
CCATATGTGGGTTGCTTTGGGGTTTTTTTCAGTTTTATGACTGAAGCAGTTTATATAGAAGACAGGACTTAGTAGGTATTTGCACTGTTTTGAGAAAGATAAACTCTTGCTTACAGCACTTATTATTTTATAGCTATTGTGAAGCTACTTGGACAGTGGGGAATATTATACTCATATATACATATATAGTATATACACTAAAACATTAGCACATATTAGTACCTCTTAATGGTTTTTTTCCAGCCTAGTGATTTTGTGATTCTGTAATACGTTAATACAGTGGACACCTTTCTTGTGAGGACAGGCTGAGGGAGCTGGATCTCTTTAGCTTGGAGAAGAGGAGACTGAGGGGTGACCTCATTAATATCTATAAATATGTAAAGGGTGAGTGTCAGGAGGGTGGAGCCAGGCTCTTCTCAGTGATGGCCAATGGTAGGACAAGGGGCAATGGGTCCAAGCTGGAACATAGGAAGTTCCATGTCAATATAAGGAAAAACTTTTTCCCTGTGAGGGTGACAGAGCACTGGAACAGGCTGTCCAGAGAGGTTGTGGAGTCTCCTTCTCCGGAGACATTCAAAACCAGTCTGGATGTGTTCCTGTGTGATTTAATCTAGGTGATGCTGCTCTAGCAGAGGGGTTGGACTAGATGATCTTTCGAGGTCCCTTCCAACTTCTAAAGTTCTGTGATTCTGTCATTATTACAAGTATATCTTATATAATGTATACACTTTAATTCTTGACACAGTTTGGGTCTCCCTGAAACTAAGTACTAAAAAAAATAAAAAAAAATCAAGCTTTTTTCCCCTCTCAAGCAATGATAATTAAACTACAACTCCAAAAGAACAGAGATTTTTTTTTCCATAATATGATCTTTCAAAAATGAATGAAAAGGTTTTCTGTTGTTGCTTTTAGATATAATTTCAGTTCTCGTGAGCAGTTCTACTTGTATGACACTTGCATATTGGTAACCTGTATGAAGCTAATAGAAACCAAAGATTAATTCTTTATTAGCTTTTAGCCCTTTATGTTCTGTTTTTATATAATTACTGATTTAATTTTATTTAATTGAGCTATGAAGAGTAAGTAACTTTTATTGTTGGTTGAGTCATATATTTACTTTACCAAACTGCTTGCTGGCAGGATTTTGGGAAAGAAGAGAATATGAACACATTCTGAGATTAATTAAAGTGGCCTTTATTTGGTAAGGGGATCCAAAAAGGTTAAGAGCAATCTTTACTTACCTCACCTGCAGACTAGCCATATGGTGGAAGCTTTGTCAGTAACATTAACTTTGCAGTTTCACTACATACATTCCCTAATACCCGAAGTGTTCTACAGCCTGCTTATGCAGAAGACCATTCTGCTACATACAGAAGAATGGTCAGGTGACTTCAAAAGGAATGAAACACATTCAAATCAGTTTTCTGCAATGAGCTTCCTCCAAGAGGACATGAAGCATTTTCCATCCCATCCTCTCTTAGATATAGCCTATCGTTTACCATTCAACTCAAGAGAGCTGAAGGCATTCCAAGTTTGGGAAGTCATGAAGCCATGGGTCAGCTTGTGCAATATAGCATTTGACAAGAATCATTTTAATGAGCAGATAACCTTAAGGTATGCCACATATTTAAAGTTGGAGTATGCATTGCATAAGCTTATTACGTAGAGCTTTCACTGTAGCAAGTATAGCTGGCATTCTTGGCATGCCAGCATTCATTTTTGCTTAGGCTTAGCTAAGACAAAATCCCCCAGATATTTGTTTTTGAAGCAGCATCCTGGGTAGCATATCCTCTTGCAATAAAAATAACCTTTGCTGAATGTTTTCTAGGAACAGACTAATCTCTTTCCTTCTATAAAACTATATACTTTTCACACTTTTACTAAGAAAAATTTTAATACAGGAATTCTTATTTCTTAAATTTCTAAACTTCTTTTTTGTGATGCAATTTTCCTTCCTTCCTCCTCGAACAAAACCTTCCAACTTGGAACAACCAAAGCATTAATTCACTGATGTAGTCTCATGAGATTATTCAGTCTTCTTTGTAAAGACAAAGTGAAACTCTACTTCTTAGAGTTTCTAGAGAGGATTATTTTATATTTAATGCATCTTATTTCATGCATTAAACTGGCTGCAGGGTGACATGTGTGGACTGAATGAGTTCCTCCCTCCTCAAGCCATATGCTTNTTCTGTAATACGTTAATACAGTGGACACCTTTCTTGTGAGGACAGGCTGAGGGAGCTGGATCTCTTTACCTTGGAGAAGCCCCGACCGAGGGGTGACCTCATTAATATCTATAAATATGTAAAGGGTGAGTGTCAGGAGGGGGGAGCCAGGCTCTTCTCAGTGATGGCCAATGGTAGGACAAGGGGCAATGGGTCCAAGCTGGAACATAGGAAGTTCCATGTCAATATAAGGAAAAACTTTTTCCCTGTGAGGGTGACAGAGCACTGGAACAGGCTGTCCAGAGAGGTTGTGGAGTCTCCTTCTCCGGAGACATTCAAAACCAGTCTGGATGTGTTCCTGTGTGATTTAATCTAGGTGATGCTGCTCTAGCAGAGGGGTTGGACTAGATGATCTTTCGAGGTCCCTTCCAACTTCTAAAGTTCTGTGATTCTGTCATTATTACAAGTATATCTTATATAATGTATACACTTTAATTCTTGACACAGTTTGGGTCTCCCTGAAACTAAGTACTAAAAAAAATTAAAAAAAATCAAGCTTTTTTTCCCCTCTCAAGCAATGATAATTAAACTACAACTCCAAAAGAACAGAGATTTTTTTTTCCATAATATGATCTTTCAAAAATGAATGAAAAGGTTTTCTGTTGTTGCTTTTAGATATAATTTCAGTTCTCGTGAGCAGTTCTACTTGTATGACACTTGCATATTGGTAACCTGTATGAAGCTAATAGAAACCAAAGATTAATTCTTTATTAGCTTTTAGCCCTTTATGTTCTGTTTTTATATAATTACTGATTTAATTTTATTTAATTGAGCTATGAAGAGTAAGTAACTTTTATTGTTGGTTGAGTCATATATTTACTTTACCAAACTGCTTGCTGGCAGGATTTTGGGAAAGAAGAGAATATGAACACATTCTGAGATTAATTAAAGTGGCCTTTATTTGGTAAGGGGATCCAAAAAGGTTAAGAGCAATCTTTACTTACCTCACCTGCAGACTAGCCATATGGTGGAAGCTTTGTCAGTAACATTAACTTTGCAGTTTCACTACATACATTCCCTAATACCCGAAGTGTTCTACAGCCTGCTTATGCAGAAGACCATTCTGCTACATACAGAAGAATGGTCAGGTGACTTCAAAAGGAATGAAACACATTCAAATCAGTTTTCTGCAATGAGCTTCCTCCAAGAGGACATGAAGCATTTTCCATCCCATCCTCTCTTAGATATAGCCTATCGTTTACCATTCAACTCAAGAGAGCTGAAGGCATTCCAAGTTTGGGAAGTCATGAAGCCATGGGTCAGCTTGTGCAATATAGCATTTGACAAGAATCATTTTAATGAGCAGATAACCTTAAGGTATGCCACATATTTAAAGTTGGAGTATGCATTGCATAAGCTTATTACGTAGAGCTTTCACTGTAGCAAGTATAGCTGGCATTCTTGGCATGCCAGCATTCATTTTTGCTTAGGCTTAGCTAAGACAAAATCCCCCAGATATTTGTTTTTGAAGCAGCATCCTGGGTAGCATATCCTCTTGCAATAAAAATAACCTTTGCTGAATGTTTTCTAGGAACAGACTAATCTCTTTCCTTCTATAAAACTATATACTTTTCACACTTTTACTAAGAAAAATTTTAATACAGGAATTCTTATTTCTTAAATTTCTAAACTTCTTTTTTGTGATGCAATTTTCCTTCCTTCCTCCTCGAACAAAACCTTCCAACTTGGAACAACCAAAGCATTAATTCACTGATGTAGTCTCATGAGATTATTCAGTCTTCTTTGTAAAGACAAAGTGAAACTCTACTTCTTAGAGTTTCTAGAGAGGATTATTTTATATTTAATGCATCTTATTTCATGCATTAAACTGGCTGCAGGGTGACATGTGTGGACTGAATGAGTTCCTCCCTCCTCAAGCCATATGCTTCAGGAAGTTGCAGGGAGAAAGGGATGAAAAGAAAGAAGGAAAAGAGAACATTTTAAGATCAATAGCATGTTCAGATGCTATCAGTTGCCAAAGCTCAATTTTGGACAGAAGCATGAAAGCCAAGTCTTCGGAGTTCCTGGCATCCCTAACATTGATCCAACCTCATTAGGAATCCAAGAACAGTGTAACTGGCATTCCTGCTTCTGCAAGGTAGGGACTATCACAAATAGCTTAACTCATGCAAAGAGATACCAGTATGTGTCAAGAAGAAAATGAATTCAGTTTCCTGCTGAATCAGCCACCTTATTGCTGCACAGCTGAATTATCAACAATTGACATCTGCAATTGAATTAATCCCAGGTCTCCAGGAATTAGAATCAGCGAGGAGTCTCTGACATCCTGTTAATGCCATCTGAATTACTGGAAATTATGAGAAGGTAGTTCTCCTTACTGAAGGGAGGTCTGTGATGAGGCTACCCCTTATTAGAGAAGCGATCCCCAGAGGTGTAGATAGCCTCAACGTACCTTGCATCTGGAAAACATCAATATTTATTAAAGAGAACAAATCCATGGAAATCACTGTTTTAGTGCTACATGTTAGGTTAGAGTAGTGAGATGACATTTGGTTTTGCTTCTCTTGGAGCTTCAGCATCATAGTCAGAGAACTAGTCTTTCAAATGAAATGCTAAACATCTAGTAAACCAGGCAGGGAACACCACAGGTACAGTAATGTGGGCTACAAGTGAAAGGCAATTTTCTTACTGTGCAAATGCTGAGCAATTTCTTTAATGAGAATGCTAAAGGTTAGGTGTGCTTGATCTAAAAAACTATGCTGCTGCAGGTTTTGTCTTGCTAGCAGTTATCTGCCAGCTCAATTCCAAGTTTTTTACCACCTCACCCACTCTCTTTCTCAAGCTATATTTATACAAAAAACCCGTCTTCATTACAGAAACCCTTTACTATTTTACTGCATTAATAAACACACACACAAAAAAAAAGCAAAAAAGCAACAAAACCGCAAATGTACATAAGTGTGAAAAGACTGTCTGCTTAGGCAGAAAGGCTGAGAACCAGCTGCCCTGAGATCCAGTCGCCAGCAGCTGAACCAGAAAGACAGTAGGCCATAAATCTGAAATTTTACAGGAATTCCACTGCTCATCACATCTTCTTCCAACAATGAGAAACTTTTGGGAGACCCTGATTTGCAGGACTTCTGGTTGGAACAAAGCCAGAGCTGTGAAGTAATGTTTTGTGCAGAAAACATGTTTGTGTGTGTGGATAAAGGAGAAGACGGAGGTAGCAAGGGCAGCAGGACATGACTGTTAATCCTCAAAACTGAAGTCTGATATTTAGGATGATTCCTTCTCATAGAGAGCAATTAAAAGTCTAAGCCAAAGGATGTGAAGTCTTTAGTCATCCTTCAGTTTCTCACGGCTTCAGACAGTTGTTCCTATGGCCTGCAAGGTCTGAGACTCTCTCCTTAAATTTGAGGTGCAGAAATCATAATCCAGAGTATCAGACATGTTGTCTTCTTTCAGGTATAAACAGAGCTCTTAGTAGAGACTTGGACTTAAGTAACAGAAGTTGATCAGATCTGGTTCCTGCACATGAGGATATCGTGAGCTAGGAAGCAATGTAAAAAAATCAAGTTATGAGAATTTGCAAGGCCAACAAGGAAAAGCAGGTCAGAGATTCAGGGGTTTCTGACTTCTGTTTGTGTCCCAAGCAGATTGGTCTTGCCAGCCTGGAAGTTCAAGCTAGGTTGGGAAGCACCAACTACACATTGCTAGTGTAAGATAGCCTTCTTGTGTCAGGCCTCTTCTAAGAAACTTTGGAGTGGCTCTTAAAGAGGGATAACGGTTTTCTCCCATAAACAGTACTTCTATTCTGAGGTTTTCTCAGTGGTATTATTATTGCTGGTAAGAATGGATCAGTAGGTGGTGAGAAATCTTGAAACATCAGCTGCTGACATTCAAGTACAACAGCTTCCGGAGCAACACAGATGGTCTTGCTCCTGTGTATTTCTGATGACCATTACCTTTACCTTGCATTTCTGCTTCAGTAGGGCTGATTTTGCAGGGTGGCTTCTGCAAGAAGCAGCTAGAAACTTCTCTGATCCAATGGAGTAAATACCAGCTGGGCTTTCAAGGCCAAACTGTTGCTGACAAAGCTGGGCTGATCAGCACCAGTCACAGTGCCTCTGTGAGTCACATTTTAGAGAAAGATAAATGCAAAAACCTGCATTTTGCCACCAGAGAAGGGAGTGAGAAGATGTAAGAAACTTTGCAGACACTAAGGTCAGTGAAGGGAGGGAGGAGGGAGCGCTGAGAGAAGATTCCATGCAACCTGTGGAGAATACCATGGTGGGGGAGATGTCCCCCTGCAACCCATGGAGGATGAGAAGACCCCACTTGTAGCCTGTGGAGAGGCACTATGGAGGAGGTGGAGGAATATGAAGAATCTGTGACCTACGTTGCAGCAAGCTCCTGGCAGCACCTGCATCCCATGGACAGAGAGACGGAGAGAGACTCCCACCAGAGCAGGTTTGCAGGGGGCTTGTGACTCCGTGGGGGGCCAGGCTGCAACAGTCTGGAACTGAGAGACATTCTATAATTTTATGACTGTGCCCATACTGGGGCTTCTGGTGAAGATCCAAGGCCCTGTGGGAAAAGACTTACATTGGAGAAGTTCACGGAGGACTGTCTTCCATGGGTGGGACACCATGCTGGCACAGGCAGAGTGTGAGAAATGCCCCCCACCCCCCCAAGAAGGAGAACAGCTCATGAGGAACTGACCTAAGACTGAAGCCTCCATTTCCTATTCCCTCTTCTTTCTCCCATGCTGTCCTGGGAAGGAGAAACATTACTAATAAAGTGAAGTCTGCAGAGAAGGGAGGGGCGAGGGGTGGTGTTTTAAGAGCTGTTTATACTTCTCATTATCTGACTCTGGTTTCTCTGTGTGTGTGTAGTGCAGTGTAATAAATTAGAGAGTTTTCTTGCCTTTCTTCTGTGTTGAGTCTGTTTTGCCTGTGACACTGATTGCAATATGATCTCTCCCTGTCCATATCTTGACTCCAAAGCCTCTCAACATGTATTTTCTCTCTTATCCAGCTAAGAGGGGAGTGATAGAGCGACTTTGGTGGGAGTCTGGCCTCCAGCCAGGGTGAAACCACCATGGCTCCTTTAACTCACAGTCCACAATGTTCAGCTAGCAGTTGTGCAAGAAATCATCTCTGCACACAATCATGTCTTGCACTGAGTGTATGGAGTCTGACATGAAGCATAGTTTGGTCTGCTTTGACGCAACGTGTACAGATCTTCTTTCACCGCCTCTTTATCGCTGGCAAACCCACCAGGCAGGCTGGCTGAGAGATATCAGCTGACATGTCCAGGTCAGGAGGGACAGACTGTAACAGCTACTTATATCCAGAAGACTTTGAGGAACATTGTCAGCATCCGCATTGCCTCTCCCTCCTCCTGCCTGGAAGAGGCAGGAGCAGATGCACTACAAACTTTGTAAAACAAAGCTGTAAGCTTGGTGTTACTAAGAAATTGCATGGTTTGATTAGAGCACATTAGGAAACAGAACAAGGTTGTGAAACAAAGGTTTTGTTTTGCTATGTTTTGTTGGTTTTTTTTTTTTTGTTTTTTTTTTTTCCTACTCAAACGCTGATTTGTATTGGAGCTACTTTGGTCATTCAAAAGCTGAGGTATTGACAAAAGCAAATACTGAGTGACAAGCAGGTTTTCTCCATATACTTTAGAAGCAGTAAGGCCTTTCCAGAGAGGAGAAAGAGAAGATGTACCTACCCCTCACAGCTGCCAAAGTATGCTCACCTCTTCGGCTGACACATAGATCCCATGTCTCAACATTAGGAGGCAGCAGAACATGGGAAGGCAAATAGGTTTATTGGTGAATGGAGATAAAATAGAGGGGTGTGGCAGGGAACAGAGGAGGTTCTGCATGTGGCTATATTGCTGCTAGGAGGAGATTGCTACTAAGCAGCACTATGGAGTTGCTTTCATAGCATTACATGGAACATGATTCAGACTTATCAGGAGGAGCGGGAGTGAGCTGCAGGCCTTGGTATCATCTGAAAGAAGATGTGCTAAGAGAAAATGAGCAAGACAGGGTAACATTGCAGGATACTTGCAGTAACAGTCACAGAATTATCAAATTAGTCTAACGGTGAAAGAGTAAAGGAATGGAATGAACACTGGTACAGCTGAGAAACACAGAGGAACACACTGCAAGGACGTGCGTAAAAGGGAACATCTCTACATCCTCAAAACGAACATGCAATGCTTATTTTGTCCCCAAGAGCCTGCATGGACCCTGTCTGTTGCTAGGGGCAAACCCCCTCAGTGGTCAGAAGAAACAGAAAAATGACCCACAGCTCAGGTTACACGGGAAAAGAAGGATGCTGAGACTGTCAGACAACCTCTGCTGTTGAGCAGACATAACAATAATAGTCATCAAGCTTTATTGGTTATCACATCTTCTTTTGAGATGCCTGAAAGCAGCTTAGAAGGAAAGAATGGGTGTGTCGACCTGGCAGTCACGCTTTAAGAGGCAGATGAAGTTTTGAGGAGAAAATAACAATGACTAAAGAAGCACAAAATAAAATCCATTCTCCCACCCACATGGTTACTGATTCACAAATGCACCCGATTGAACCTCCTAGCAAACCTGTCCTGCTCAATTGTCACAACATTAGTTAAAAGTAAGCAGTTTAAAACAATCTCTGAAAACTTAATGAGTTACTCTTATGACATTCCTGAACAAACTTGCTGTCCAGCAAGCCAACAGAAAATTCTAGACTGCAAAGATTTTGAAAAAAACATATTGACACAAAATAAGCTTAGACAACCACAAAAGTCACAGCAAAAAGGAAACGTGCAGTGCATCTTTCATGCGGGATACAGTGGCAAGGCTTAGAGTGAATACTGCTGATATCTGTAATACAGAGAGACCTTTGCATCCAAATGAGGTCCTATCATCATCTTTGGTACACAGAGAAAACAGGGTAACAACATGAAAGAATAATATTAGTCTTAATACTTCTACTCTCACAAATCTGCTACTGATATTTGATAAACACCAATAACAAAGTTCTCATTCAGGCAAATCAGGTAAAGACATACAGCTGCTTGTGCCACCCAAAGATACTATTTAATCTTCCCCAGTAGAGACCACCTGCACTTTGAAGCTTGGCACACATCTTATGAGAATATTGCTATGTGCCTACTGTGCCCCTGAGAGGATGGAGGAAGAAGTGGCCAGAAGTCTGACTTGGTGTAAATTCTGGTAAACCACTATCTTTACTCAGAAAGATTAATTTTCTAACAATAGTTGTTACAATTACCTTCTTGCCTCCAAGGTGCTTTCATAACAAAGATTTAAAGTTGTCGAAATGCTTGTCTTAGAAGTTTGAATACATGGCCCACTATTTCGGTTTGGGACAGAACTGTTGCTCACTTAATATTTTTGCATCTGGTTCGAGAATCAGGCTTAATTAACATGCACTGTTTCATTCTGCTGATTAGCTTGATCCAAACAAAGTAATATTAATAAATTTGGTCCACAGCCATGAAGATTTGCAGAAGAGCTGGCTTTAATGGGATTTTTTTTGGGGGGGTGGAGAAAGCATATTATTTGAGTTTTAAAAGATATTACAGTTTAAGAATGCTTAAATAGTCTGTGAATGTACAATTTGTGTGCTAATATATAAAAAAACTCTTTGGTGGCCTTTAAGAAACCCTGTTTATCTAAAACGTCTAGTTCATTTTTCTTTAAAGCTACTTCTGCTATATGTTACATCTAAATGGATTATAATCGAAGGAAATTAAATTACTTTGGTCCTCCTTGGCAGAACTTGGTGTAACTGTCAGTCACACTGCACACAGCCACAACGGCATTTTGCACTGTGCAATGCAGCACTCTACAGAAATACCTGAATTAGCGCTGAATTAGCTGGATTCAGAGCTGGACAGATTAAGGTAGGGGCAGTGCCATTGTAACTGGGGTAGCACAGCTCAAGCCACGGCCCCTTGCCAGACCCAGCTATGCAGACTGCTAACTCACTGGGAATTTCTAAGTGACAAAGTGTTGTGCAGACAGACACATGTTTTTAGACACTTGAGTAATGAATGATGGTATATTTCTCTTTCTCTCTTCTCTTCTGTTTCTTTTTCTTTGACTCTCATTAACTTTATTGGTGGGTGGTACCTCAGATGTTGGTAAAGGAGGAGTAAAGGAAGCTTAAAATCTCTCTAACCCCTTCCCTCCTCTAGTACGCTTTACATCTTCTGAAAATATTTTTAGCATCTGTACTGAATTCTCTTCCATAATTACAGAATAATTTTTTAAAAACCCACCCAAATTTAAAATATTGTGGTCCCAAGAAAATTGGCAGGAGAAACTAAGCAGCTTAAACCATTTTTTAAGCCAGTAAGATATCAAATTGATAGAGCTCTAGCATAGTTATGTAATAAATTGTCCATAAACAAGCCTTTGTAATGCAAATGTACAAGTTTCTTATCTCCCCCTTCTCTGGGTTCACGGGCAAAGATAAAGGAATTTTAGATCTGAGTGAAAAAACTCAGATTTCAACTAATTTTAAAGTAAAATTAAAATACTCATTGCTGAGGAATGAACCGAGCAAGCAGCGGTACCTCAGATTTTAAACAGCACTTCATGAAAGTGAAGTATAGACCATTCCAACATTGGTGAATAGTAAAATAGAGGAGCTTTTTTTTTCCCTTCTAATCTTGTTTGGCAGTGTGGCAAAATAATGATTCTAGAGGAAAGACAGCTCACCTTCCAAAGAGTCATTTCATGGATATACCAGTTATTAGGATTTTACAAGCATTATAAAATTTTAACACATTAGAAGTTGTTCATATTCTGGGTACTAGAACCTTGAAATATGCATTGCTAGGTTTTTGAGCTGTAATAGAATTATTGCAATTTGTTACAATTCTAGGTTGCTCAGTTACTTCACAATGATGGTTGTTTTCTTACGCTTATACATTGTAGATGAAACTACAGTATCAACAGCATGAATGTATTATAAAGACCATAAACCTGGTCCCAGCAGCGAATCCTGTCTCCATCACTCAGAAGGACCACATAAAGAATTGCAAATTATGCAATTGCCAAGTCTGGGAAGCAATTATTTTTAACTGAAAGTGAAATCAGCAGTTTCTGGAAAAAAATACAAAATAAAAAAAAAATTAAAAAAAAAGACGAATGTATTTCAACTAGGAGAGAGAGAAGTAGACATTAATAGGTAGCTTCGTAGCTGGTGTGACTTGGTACTGGTAAGGAAAGCTTCTCTGGTGCAGTATCACAGGGCACTCGTTTTGGGTTCTTCCTGCAGAAGAGAAAGCAGCAAGTGTCTGTGAGTAAGATGAAGGCAAGCCTGGAAAGTTTCTGTGGGTAACTGTGAAAATGCAGTTTGATCTCAATAAAAGTTCACTTTTTCTCTGTCTTTTTATTTTTTTCCTTCCTAACAGACTCATGAGATGTGTAGCAAATATCATCAGAATGGCAGGAGCAGTCACTGTATATACAGGTTTGGCTAATAAACCAGCATGAACCATGTGGAAAAAAAGAGCGGCATAATTTACTAGACAGAATTTGTTTTGTTTCCTTCCGTATGTCATTAATTCCACTGGAAAAGAGATGGTCTTGTGGATGCCTGGAGAGTTTCTTCTCTGCGAATATATGACTATTTCATTTCAATGTGGCTTTAGGAACTGGCAAGCTAATGAAGCTTTGCATAAGAAAGACCTTTTCAGTACCCATGCTGGTATTAAACATAAGATTCCCACCAATTTGGAGGGTTTCAACCCTTACTATATCATTTCTGAGACAGAGACAGTAGGAGACTTTCCACTCTGGAAAACTTGTAACAGCTTTCTAATTTTCCCCATCTCTTTGGCTGAACTTGAGATCCAAGATACTTCAGCCAAACTTGAACTCCCTCATATTTGCAAAAGAGGAGTAGGTCAAAAACAGATAGAGCTGGAAGGTTTTGATTACCAAACATTTTAAAATTCTTATTGTATTAATTTGGTTTGGTCATGCTCTTCTGTGTCCACATGTCATCAGCAGACATATGAGGACCACAGAAGAAAAAGTCGAGTCTCAGATGCCATGGAGATTTAAGATATCTACTCCATTGCAAAATGGAGTTCAGTATGACCAGTTTTAGAACAGAGATCAACCTACCTACAGATGTAAAAAAGAGCAGTTTTGGCTTGGAAGCCAAAAATACACATGGAAAAAAGTTTGCAACAGTCAACTAAGTCGCTAGTAAATCCAGAAATGTTGGTAGTAAAACAGAGCAGAGCCTGGAATAATTTTCTATTGCTACTTATAAACTTCAACTACTCTTTTAGAAGGATACTGATCTAAGGTAGCTTGGCAGCTAGGAAATTCATCAAGTCTTTTAAAGTCCATAGTATTCTGAGATGTGTTGTCTTCAAAAGCTGGCTATAAATTCCCAAAGGCAAAATGAGTATATATATATATATATATATATATACTCTAGTTAAGTTCTGAGAAAGACAAAGTTTAGCGGGCAAACCATTTGTCAAATAATTTACATAAAAATGACCTTTAAAAGTATCTGTAATGAACTATCGCGTTTAAAGCAAAGCATTCACAAGTACACAAGTAATAAATCTACAAACTGTATTTGTAAAGGAAAACCTTAGCAACGTGACTCTGCAGAACAAAGTCTTTAAAGCGGTCTGGTCCATTGAGGAGGTCTAAAGGAACTACCACAGTGTGTTTTCAGAGCGACAGCAACGTGACTGTTACCACAGTATCTTCTGGGACACCGAGGGAAGGGGCATTCCATATACCTGTACACATATTTATACGTTTTAAGTTGGCAACTGTACGTTTCTACCCTTGCTGGGGAAAACACGGTGTGGGTTGGCCTATGAAGCCTCTGGAGCGTTGGAAATCCACACGGACCTGGGTCTTGTTCTCATTCAGCAGCCAGTAAGGCCCTTCCTTAACCTGGATGATCCGACAGCGTGGGGCTGGATGGCAGCCGCCGCTCCGAGAGCCTGAAGCCCGGGGCAAGACGTGGCCGCCCCGACAGCTGCGAGCCGCCCGCCGCACACCGGGTACCTTTGCCCGGCTCCGTGGCCGCCGGCGAAGAGGAGCGGGAGCTTATGTCCCGCTTATGTCCCGCTCCCACTCGAAACAGGGCTGCTGCGCAGCGGGACCCACGCAGCCGGGCGACCCCACGGCTGGGCTGGGGTACGGGCAGGGTCCGGCCGTCGGGGTCCGCAGGGGTGCGGCGGGGTGCGGTGAGGGGGCGGTCCCGGCCGCCCGCCTGGGCCGGCCCTCGGCGGGTGGGAGCAGATATAGGCAGGGCCGCGGCACGGTGAGGAGGCGTTGGCGGGCTGAGGCGCGGAGGCGGACGGACGACCCTTCCCCACCNGCCGGGCGCGTCCTCAGCGGTGAGTGCGCGGCGGGGTCGGAGCGTGTCCGGCGGGGGCGATGCGGGAGGGCAGCGCTCCTGGGAGCAGGGACCGCGGGGAGGTGAGCTGGGACCAACCCCACCAGTTAAATGCCCCGCGTGTTGGCGGCGAGCGGTGACACCGACTTCTGAGCGGGATCTTCTGACCCAGGGCGGCGGTGGCTTCGGTGAAAGCCTGTCCGGGAAGGGTGAGCCCGGCCGGGGGGGGGACCGGGGCACCCGGTCAGAGCTGGAGCAGCCATCGGTGTAGATCTTCAGCGGCAGGAGCCCCGGGCGCCGAACTTTGCGGCGGTCTGAACTCTGCGCCCGCCCCGGCGGCGCGGTCCTGCGCGGGCTGGGTTCGGGGTCTCGCCAGGTGCCTGCGCCGCGGGGCGCCGGCTGAGGCTGCCCGCCAAGGCGGAGCGCAGCGTGTGCGCGCTACAGCCTCTTCGCTGGGGAGCTGCTGGAGACCGAGACCTGTTTGCATCTGCGCGGGGCCCTTTCTTCGTTCTTATTTTATTTTTAATACAGTTTGGAAGGGAAAATGCGAACTTTTTAAGACTGGAGAGCAAGCATAGTTTTGTTACTCGTGGGAATATCTACAACTTTGACTACCGAGAGGAATGCAATGCTGAAGCTCAAATGTTGCAGATCTCTTAGGCTAATTAAAGAGATACAGGGTCACGCTGTGTGTATGCATACGGTCAGAAGCTGCTGAATGTAACGCAAAAGCCATTTCTCATTTCACTTTGGGCCGAGCCCTCCGAGATAAAGCTAGCAGGCTCTGGTGGGCACGTTGCGAGCACATCTGCGCGTTTGTGTGAAACAAAGATTGGTGCGCTGGACTGCACTTGCTAACGGGCTGTGTACAGGCAGTTAAGAACACATCTCTGCAAACTGATTCACAACGGTGCAAACTATTTGTATACAGGTTTTCTAACGGTAGCACGTCAAGAAAACCTTTTTTTTTGGGGTAGATTTTTGAAATAGCAAACATTTGGTTCCTGTATTAAGGTAAATCTTTGTCCTGTTGATGTAGTAGTTGCTGTCTGTTCTGGTGATGCCTTACTTGAAGCAAGTTTTATGTGCTGAGCTCAGAGATGCTGTTGGGCTCTTTATGAAACTGTATCTTCCAGGAAACAATAGCTTGGAAACAGAACTTGGAGCATTTTGAAAAAGCTTGCCTGCCTAACCCCTCTGTTACAATGTGAAATGTACAGTTACATGCAATAAAGCAAAGCTTAGTTTAACAATTTATATGAATACTTTGTAACAGCTTCTTATTTTAAGGTCTAGTGAAAGTTACACATCACCTAGACATGCTTTTCTCTAGCAGTCTCAGCGCAGGGGTGCTTGTGTGGCTGGGGAAACCCAGTTTTTGAAGTTTATGCATTTCAATAACATGTAGCAAACCAAATGGAGGTCCAGCTTTTAAAGCAGTGTGTAGTAGGTGTGTACTGCTTAGTCAAGAGAGTTCCTAGATGCATATGAGGTGTAATGCTTTTGAAAGAATAGAGGCTCTATCCCATATTTCCCTGAAGTGTTTCAAAGTGTGTGATTAGTCTTGTGTCACACTGTAGTATATGGCTAATATTTGGTGGGTAAAATGCAGGACAGAATTTGAATGCACTTACAGAAGCAACCATTTATGTACTATCATGTGTATTAGCTGAAGCTGTTTTCATTAGGTAAAGATACTCTAGATGATAACACTCAAAGATACTTATTATGCTTGTGCCAGAATATTCTGGAATGTTGATAGATTTTTTTTTTGTCTCAGTGACCACACCCCTATCCTTCCATATGAACATGGAGAGGTTTATTGCTAGTAGTAGTTGACATATTTTCAAAAAAGAAATAGTACTATTGAATTACTGGGCGGTGTGTGCTGTCCTGATTTCCACCCAGCCCTGTTTAAGAACCAACAGTTTGGACTTAAACAGGCTTACACGTAAATTTATAACCCTACATCTTAAACAGACCTACTTCTGGAAAATTGATAATTTATGCTTTGACTATGATGATCTGGAATAAATGGAAATCTCACTGCTCATATATCATTCCTACCACTCTCATAGAAACTGTTCCTGAAGCTGGCTTGAGTGCTGGTTAGACCTTGTGGAAAGATTTCCATTTACAAACTGTAAATCTGTGGCAGACTGGGTAATAATTGCAAAATTACAGTGATTTTGACCACAGTGCCAAGAGGGCAGAGAAGGAAGGGTCTGCCTTGGGTTTCTTTTTCCAAGTGTGTTGATTTTCCCAGGATATAATTAAAATTATTTGCATCAAACCGTGTTTTAAGTGTTACTCCTTTGCCATCTTTTATTTGGGAACTGTTGAAGACAAGTAATAGCAATGCAATATGATCTTTAATGTTGTGCAACAGATCTCTGTAAGCAGTGCTCCCAGCTGCAATATCAGAATATCTAGTGTTGCCAGGGAATTGATTAAGGGGGTTGGGGTGGGAGGGAATCAAAGCAGGCTCAGGAGAAACTGCTGAGTCTGCCTTGCTGTCTTATGACATCATGAATAACATGAAGTGATGATAATGCAGTTTGAAAAGATGCAATTACTTTAAGTATCTGTTGGGCAGGAAAGATGCAAGCTAATCTTATTACTAATCATTTAACAGCCTGTAGATTAATCACAGTTGTTACACTTTAATGACTGCTGCATGCTGTCTTTTTATATTTTTGTGGCTTTTTAAATTTTACTTTTTGCTATTGTCATGCATCACCAGCAGATTAAATACCAGTACAGTGTTTTAAAGCAAAATTTATATATTTTGGTGTAAAATCATTTGTATATATACACTAAACAAAGAAAAATATTTTTGGCATGAAACAAGAAGTGTTGCCTCTTAAATATAGGCTCCTCTGCTTCCCATGGCTTTAAGGATGTTTATTTTCATGGTTTATGACTAGATTTAGGTTGGTCATAAAATATTAAGACATACAAATAAGTATCATCATTGGTAATGAATTGACTAGAGATAAACCCCTTTCTCAAAAGGCACAATTTAATTTAGCTCAGTTGTATTCAGTATTTTTTGTAGATTAAACTTTCTACTGTGTGGTTGTTTCTGGGGTTTTGTTTGCATGAACTGTAATTTTTAAGCTGTATGTGTAGCTCAGAATTTGAGAGAGTATAATTTGAAAAATACTACTACCAATCTCATCTTCCATACTAGAAAAGCCTTTAATGGGCATGCATGCCCACATGGTACTAGATCTCTTTGTTCAGATGCAGGTCTTGTTAATCAGTAAAGCTGAGATTTGAGAGCTACAAGGGAGGTGGGGCACTACTCATTTATGAATCCCTCTCCTTAAGCATGTATTATGAGCAGTGTCATTTTCTGGGGAGAAAAAAATAATCAATGGTCTAGGTTCTTAAAGTGAAATGTGATTATGACTCTTGGACCTTCTACATGTTTATATTAAACACCCCTTGTTCCTAATCAATAAATTCCTTAATATCTGGTAGAAAGGCCAGGTATTAGGTAAACTATTACAGCTCATAGGTGTGAATGCAGTTTTGATAACCAGAATTGTGTGATGGTAGATGAGTCCTTCAGTTTCAGGAATCGGACTTCTGGATAAGGGGTGATCCCCTTTATCAAACCTGTAAAGCTTACCTTGCTTATGGGGAAGAGCTGTACAGGTTGGCCAGGCTGTGGCTCTATTCAGGGTCTAAGAAAAGAATCAACTTTTTCCAGGAATACAATCTCTCCTTTTCAGTATGTCGTTCAGAGTTTGAGATTTGCAGTGCCTTACATGAGCTCATAAAGGCCAAGCCCCAGTACCACACTGGGCTGACAGACCCAAGAGAAAATATCTCCCATGGAGGCAGCTGTGACAAAGAACAGTATAGGTAGTCTGCTTGTCTTTCACCTGGCTGCTCTTGCTCCCAGGGAGACTAGGCTGGTGTTGTCACAGTGCAGTGACTAGGTACAAAAGTCTCTTGCCTTGAAGTCATGTTCTGTACGTTGACTATACTGGTCTGTAGCTCAGGTTTGACCCTGTGTAGTTCAAACTTCTTGATTAGAAGATGTTTGTGGGAAAGCATGCTTAGATCTATGTATAACTGCCTTTAAAATTATCATAATGACTTTCTCTCTGCAAATATCTTGTGAATCAGAAAAGAATAAAGACTGTAAAATAAGAAAGATGAAGCAATTACTTCATAGTTAATTTTTNGTGCAGTGACTAGGTACAAAAGTCTCTTGCCTTGAAGTCATGTTCTGTACGTTGACTATACTGGTCTGTAGCTCAGGTTTGACCCTGTGTAGTTCAAACTTCTTGATTAGAAGATGTTTGTGGGAAAGCATGCTTAGATCTATGTATAACTGCCTTTAAAATTATCATAATGACTTTCTCTCTGCAAATATCTTGTGAATCAGAAAAGAATAAAGACTGTAAAATAAGAAAGATGAAGCAATTACTTCATAGTTAATTTTTACATTGTAATTTTGTACTCATACCTGTCACTCAGGTGGAAATTATTTGAGTCTCTTGCTGAAGCAGATACAACTCCTGCCACTGACAGATGCTAGAACCTTGAGGACATCTTGATGTTATGGGACATTCACCTAAAAAATGACCTTTTCTTTGCCTACACAGTGCAGTCAGCGAGCTCAGATAAGGACAGGGATGTTGTGAATTACTAAAGTTTGGTGACATAGATGATCTGGATGAGGAGATTGAGTGCACCCTCAGTAAGTTTGCAGATGACACCAAATTAGGTGGAAGTGTCGATCTGCTGGAGGGTAGGAAGGCCCTGCAGAGGGATCTGGACAGGCTGGATTGTTAGGCTGGGGCCAACAATATGATGTTCAACAAGGCAAAATGCCAGGTCCTGCACTTTGGTCGCAACAACCCCAGGCAATGTTACAGGCTTGGGCAGGAGTGGCTGGAGAGCAGCCTGGCGGAAAGGGACCTGGGGGTATTGGTTGACAACTGCCTAAACATAAGCCAGCAGTGTGCCCAGGTGGCCAAGAGGGCCAGTGGCATCCTGACTTGTATTAGGAACGGTGTGGCCAGCAGGACCAGGGAGGTGAT
>VXBZ01006391.1:97324-145588 GCA_013399135.1 Heliornis fulica
GTATATATACACTAAACAAAGAAAAATATTTTTGGCATGAAACAAGAAGTGTTGCCTCTTAAATATAGGCTCCTCTGCTTCCCATGGCTTTAAGGATGTTTATTTTCATGGTTTATGACTAGATTTAGGTTGGTCATAAAATATTAAGACATACAAATAAGTATCATCATTGGTAATGAATTGACTAGAGATAAACCCCTTTCTCAAAAGGCACAATTTAATTTAGCTCAGTTGTATTCAGTATTTTTTGTAGATTAAACTTTCTACTGTGTGGTTGTTTCTGGGGTTTTGTTTGCATGAACTGTAATTTTTAAGCTGTATGTGTAGCTCAGAATTTGAGAGAGTATAATTTGAAAAATACTACTACCAATCTCATCTTCCATACTAGAAAAGCCTTTAATGGGCATGCATGCCCACATGGTACTAGATCTCTTTGTTCAGATGCAGGTCTTGTTAATCAGTAAAGCCGAGATTTGAGAGCTACAAGGGAGGTGGGGCACTACTCATTTATGAATCCCTCTCCTTAAGCATGTATTATGAGCAGTGTCATTTTCTGGGGAGAAAAAAATAATCAATGGTCTAGGTTCTTAAAGTGAAATGTGATTATGACTCTTGGACCTTCTACATGTTTATATTAAACACCCCTTGTTCCTAATCAATAAATTCCTTAATATCTGGTAGAAAGGCCAGGTATTAGGTAAACTATTACAGCTCATAGGTGTGAATGCAGTTTTGATAACCAGAATTGTGTGATGGTAGATGAGTCCTTCAGTTTCAGGAATCGGACTTCTGGATAAGGGGTGATCCCCTTTATCAAACCTGTAAAGCTTACCTTGCTTATGGGGAAGAGCTGTACAGGTTGGCCAGGCTGTGGCTCTATTCAGGGTCTAAGAAAAGAATCAACTTTTTCCAGGAATACAATCTCTCCTTTTCAGTATGTCGTTCAGAGTTTGAGATTTGCAGTGCCTTACATGAGCTCATAAAGGCCAAGCCCCAGTACCACACTGGGCTGACAGACCCAAGAGAAAATATCTCCCATGGAGGCAGCTGTGACAAAGAACAGTATAGGTAGTCTGCTTGTCTTTCACCTGGCTGCTCTTGCTCCCAGGGAGACTAGGCTGGTGTTGTCACAGTGCAGTGACTAGGTACAAAAGTCTCTTGCCTTGAAGTCATGTTCTGTACGTTGACTATACTGGTCTGTAGCTCAGGTTTGACCCTGTGTAGTTCAAACTTCTTGATTAGAAGATGTTTGTGGGAAAGCATGCTTAGATCTATGTATAACTGCCTTTAAAATTATCATAATGACTTTCTCTCTGCAAATATCTTGTGAATCAGAAAAGAAATAAGACTGTAAAATAAGAAAGATGAAGCAATTACTTCATAGTTAATTTTTACATTGTAATTTTGTACTCATACCTGTCACTCAGGTGGAAATTATTTGAGTCTCTTGCTGAAGCAGATACAACTCCTGCCACTGACAGATGCTAGAACCTTGAGGACATCTTGATATTATGGGACATTCACCTAAAAAATGACCTTTTCTTTGCCTACACAGTGCAGTCAGCGAGCTCAGATAAGGACAGGGATGTTGTGAATTACTAAAGTTTGGTGACATAGATGATCTGGATGAGGAGATTGAGTGCACCCTCAGTAAGTTTGCAGATGACACCAAATTAGGTGGAAGTGTCGATCTGCTGGAGGGTAGGAAGGCCCTGCAGAGGGATCTGGACAGGCTGGATTGTTAGGCTGGGGCCAACAATATGATGTTCAACAAGGCAAAATGCCAGGTCCTGCACTTTGGTCGCAACAACCCCAGGCAATGTTACAGGCTTGGGCAGGAGTGGCTGGAGAGCAGCCTGGCGGAAAGGGACCTGGGGGTATTGGTTGACAACTGCCTAAACATAAGCCAGCAGTGTGCCCAGGTGGCCAAGAGGGCCAGTGGCATCCTGACTTGTATTAGGAACGGTGTGGCCAGCAGGACCAGGGAGGTGATAATCCCCTGTATTCTGCACTGGTGAGGCCTCACCTCGAGTACTGTGTTCAGTTTTGGGCCCCTCACTTCAAGAAGGATGTTGAGGTTCTGGAGCGTGTCCAGAGAAGGGCAACGAGGATGGTGAAGGGTCTGGAGAACAGGCCCTACGAGGAGCGGCTGAGGGAGCTAGGGTTGTTTAGTTTGGAAAAGAGGAGACTGAGGGGAGACCTTATTGCTCTCTACAACTACCTGAAAGGAGGTTGCAGTGAGGTGGGGGTTGGTCTCTTCTCCCCAGTAACAGGCGACAGAACTCAAGGTAATGGCCTCAAGTTGCGCCAGGGAAAATTTAGGTTAGATATTAGGAAAAACTACTTTACTGCAAGAGTCATCAAGCAATGGAACAGGCTGCCCAGGGAAGTGGTTGAGTCCCCATCTCTTGAGGTGTTTAAAAGACAGGTAGATGCAGTGCTTGAGGACATGGTCTAAGGGTAGACTTGATGGCGGTAGGTTAATGGTTGGACTGGATGATCTTAAGGGTCTCTTCCAACCTTAACAATTCTATGATTCTATGAATCCCACTCTATGGACCTCAATAATTTCTTCCCATGCAGGGCTCTTCGTGATGTGAAGTAACCAGTTATGCTTTACCTCCATTTGATTTTATTATAAAGGATAATTTGTTCTGAGAGAAGTACATTCTAACTTATTTCTCCTTCTCTCAAAAGTCCCTTCTAGTTTTGCCACAAGTAAACTGTCACCGATTCTAAGAACCCAAGTAGATTGGCCTTTCCTTTTTTTTTTTTTTTTAATAGAAGATCAATGAGCAAGGACTTGCCTCTTGCTTTCTTTTAATTCTGGAACTATGGTGAAAAGATGGGCGGTCTTGCACACTTGTACTAAGATGCATACAGGGTGTTCCACCCTTGAAGCTTGTGACAAATTGTATTGGGGGATTTACTTGTTTGTATGTGTGTATGCATATATAAATATATATACAATTAGGGGTGTGTGTGTTTATATATAATTAGATATGTGTGAAGATGTCTTCTAGTTTGGGACAGGAGAATATGAATATTTCCTGCTCTCCTGGGCTGGCACACATTATACTTAAGACATTCTGACTGCAGTTTCTGTTAAGTTTATTCTCCAACATGCTAACAGCTTCACTAGTTGCCATATACATCTGTCTTAAAAGTATCTGGGAAATCAGTTCTGGACTGCAGGTACACAGAAAACTATTGAAGTGGCTTAATTTGCCAATATTGTCAGTATTTGTGGCAGTATTTATGCTTTATTTTATTAAATAGCTGAAACAATGGAACACACATGTTGTATCTTTAGGTTGTGATGTGTAAAGACATTATGTTCATATGTGTATAAGACTTTTCAGAAAAATGAAAACAGTCAAGCAAAACAGCTGCTAACTGCTTCAGCAGTAAGTGTGTTTAAGTTCTGTGTAAATAATCCGTATCCCAGAGCAGACTTGTAGGTGTGTAGGTCTTTCTAATAAGTCATCTTTCAACTTATTTTGGATAGACTCAGAGTGCTTTGACATTTGGGTGTTAACCATTTGCTGCTGGTGCCTATGGAAGTGGGTAGGGTTATTTATACCCATGAAGAGTGCTATACTTCGGGTAGTTTTGCATTATTTAGTAACAAACATAAATTATTGTTAGGGAAACTGAGGTCCTAATTGCAAAAGAGAATGTTTGTGCTTCATGTCCTAATCTTGTAGTACCTTTTTTCTTACTGCAAGTTCAGAAGATGTAGCTTGTACCGCGCAGAAATGCAAAGCCTACCATCTCTGCCAGTGCGAGCACCATGTTTCTAAGTGCATTGTGCTCATTGTGCTTGATGATGCCAAGGAGTCTCCATTACTAACAGTGACAATGTTGTTAGACATCTCAAAGACTGGGGAAAAATAGAGGTCTGACACCAATGTCAGTTCCTTTTTAGCATGGGAGAAGGAAAAGCAACCTGCATTTTTTAGGGGGCTGTCTTAGCAATTATGTTTGCAGGTTGCGTGGACGCCTGGGAAAGCGCAGTTGGGCACTAGCCCCTTAGAGGGAAGTGCCTGCCACAATCAGCTCTGTGATACATAAAGTTCACGTGGTCAGAAGAGAGGAAAACAGTTATTACAGGAAAAAAGCTAAATGGATCTCAAATCTTCAAATTTATGGTGTGCTACATATCTGAAAAGGAGCTGGTGCCAAAAAGTAAGTACATTTCACTTAGAAGAAAGGAAAACTGTCAGGGCTTTAATGATTTGACTAGTGGGTTGGGGGTGGGGAATACTTGAGAAATACTCTATAGATTATTTTTTTTGACACTGACATATCACTTAAATCAAGACTACAACTGGAAAATAAACAGCCATTTTTATGAAACAGTTTAAGACACCTTTTATTGATTTACATAATTGGAATTGTACGATTTCTTGCGAGGGCAATTATGGATGGTAAAATGTTGATTAGTTTCTAATAAGATTTAGACATCAAGCTACTTTACAGCTTTGTTATCAGTGGTCTGAGATCCCTGCCATGTGTGTCAGGGCAGGGACGAGAACTATAATAAATGTGTGTGTTAATTTTTTTGAAATGAGTGAATAAGCCTATCACTTCACATGGTGATGATGGCAGCCTTTGATGTGGGCAGGTATTCCAGTTCCCAGGACAGAAAGCGCAAACCTGTGTCTGAAATGCCACATCCCTTGTT
The DNA here is from genome assembly GCA_013399135.1 of Heliornis fulica. NCBI lineage: Eukaryota > Metazoa > Chordata > Aves > Gruiformes > Heliornithidae > Heliornis > Heliornis fulica. The sequence goes on from VXBZ01006391.1 coordinate 102,012, forward strand.
TTGAAAATCCAGATGAACTTGGCATCTGCTCAGCAGAAGACAAATCCTCCCACTGCTTTATTCAACGCAACGAAAAATTTACCTATGGGTTGTCTTTTTATTTGCAGTTTTTTAAAGAACACTTCCTTGAAGATCAGTGCAGATTCTGAGCACACAGAGGGTTTAACAAACCTCCCCCAAAATAATCTATTTAGATCAATAAGGGTCATCAGTGTTCATCTGTATGTTTTTTTAACAACCTATTTTACCAACCAGCTATCTTGTTGCAACTTGCAGGGGAACTATCAGGTTTCCATTTAATGGTACTTGTATTCAGCCAGTTGCCAAAATCCTGGTATTAGTTGTAAGCAGTACTCTTTAATACTCAAATCTGCATTGCATGTCTCCATTCTGATTGCCTGGGTTTGTGAAAGCATGGCCATCATGGGTCTGTTTGGAACAGCTGTAATTCAGAAATAACCAACTCAACTCCCTTGTCCCCAAAAATCACTTGGAAACATGATAGCATAGCTAGTTGTTCTGGTTTTTGTTTGTGGGGTTTTTTTTTGTATGTTTGGTGTTTTGTTTGGGTGTTTTGTGGGTTTTTTTTTGTCTGTGATAGAGTTAATCTTTATAAAAAGCCAAGAGTGGACACAACCAGGACAGCTGACCCAAACTAGCCAAAGGGGTATTCTGTACTGTATGACAGTGTGTGAAGAAAGGATCTGGCTGAGGAGGAGGGATGGCTGCTCTGAGAGGCTGGGCACTGGGAACTGGGCAGTGAGCAAATTTCATCGTGTATCACACTTTGTATATTCTTTTTATTTTCCTCTTCCTTTGCTGTCCCAGTAAACTGTCCTTATCCCAACATTCAAGTTTTAAATTTTTCTTTGGAACATTCTCACCATCACCCTGGGTTGGGCAGAGTAAGTGAGCAGCCACATGTGCTTAGCTGCTGCCTGGGGCTAAACCAACGTGAGGCACAAAGGGTTGAGACAATGAATCCAACCAGAACTGTTAAAACAAAGTTGTTGTATGCATTTATTATACTAGCTATAGTTGGTGGTCCACAGTGGTGTTATGTTCATATGGCTGTGGTATGTAGATACTTACTTGCTGTATGTATTTCTTGCACTGCTGTTTATCACCATTGGAAGAAGGGTCCATATTCTCTTTGCTTACTGTGTAATATCAGCCTATGATGTAATAAGATCATCATAAGTTCATGAGGTTAAGCTAGTATTTGTATATGGCATTGCTGTCGTGCTGATACCTTGGATGACATCTCTTGGAACTGATTAATAATCACACCTAATCTGTGGTCGAGATGGGGTGGGATACCTTCTCCTCCTTTCCTTATTCCCTTTTTCCTTTGGGCTATTACAACAGTTTTGAGACTTTTCAATGCCCTTGGGATGTCCAAGACAGCTTTATTCTATTGCTGTGCTTCCTGAGTGTGTTCTAGGTCTTGTTCAGGGTTACAAAAGATTGTTTTAAATATATCATGTGGGATCTGATCCAAGGTTGGAAAGCCATAGATGGCATGGCATGTGGGAGAATAAGGCAGTTGTCTAGATACCTTCTCACCTCCAATGATTTGGAACTTTACTTCTGAACTACAGTGAATTAGGGATGATGGTGAACCAGTACCATCACAGTAACAGGAGGAAGAAGCAGAACCAGAATCTGATCCCTGTCTCAGAGTGACCTGTGAGATGGGTGAAAAGACCAGCTGTCAACCAGGAGAGCACATTGGTACCTTGCTACTTTGCTGCTAGGATAGTGGGGCCAGTAGCTTGGAATTCAAGGCTAAGGAAGCCAAGCAGCTAGGATCACTGTCCAAGGAAGAGGGCATTGACAAGGTGACTGGAAAAGTCACAAGCCCTCAGCCTCTGGAGGTGACTCTTATCAGGTGTGAGGGAAAGGTGAAGATGTTATATGTTGTTCAGACAAGTGGACCTCAGAGTTATCCAGTACCTGAAGGAAATGACTATGTTAGAGATAACTTCTTGTCATCTGCACCATTATAAACTATCCACAGATCCAGATGAAGTCCAATGAACATGACTCATGTGGTAGAAGTTTTGTACTGCCATTTTGTATTGGCAGTAATGAACTGGAAAGGTGAAAATACACTAAAGGTGAATGAATTGGCTTGCCAACTCCAGCAGTAGAAGAGACTTTCTTTGTATCTAGTCTTGACTGTGGAGAAACTATTCCCAGAAGGTCCAACAAATTGATGAAAATATATCCTACTCCTCAATGGATCAGTGTCTCTGTTAGTAGGAGCAAGTGTTCCTCTGATCAACAGGATATAGAGGGTACACATCACAAGGGACCCTGCTATTTTGCCTGTGTGACCATGGATAGGACATGAGGAAGTGGGATAGAAAACCTACCTCAACCCTACTGGCATGTGAGTTGAGTGGAAAAAAACAATGACAATAAAGGACTCTTCTAGGGAAGATGCTGCTCCTTTTTCCAGTGAGCTCAAATGAATTCCAGTCATGCATGGATTGTGGAAATGCTTATGGACTGCCACAAAATGACAAGCACCATGCCTTGTTCGCTGGTGATTCCTATTGTAATGTAGAAATACATGAGGTGGAAGGCTGCTGTATGCTGTCCTGTATGACATGTTGCAGAAGCTGTTGAAGGACAAAGTGGATCGAGCCAGGATGCAGAGGTGAAACACTTCTAGCTGGTTTAGATATTTCTGAACAAGGGAAGTGGCTGATGCTCTACCTCTGTACTGACTCATGGATGGTGACCAATGTGCTGTGGGACTGATGACAGCACTAGAAGCAGAGCAACACACAGTGCAGAGGCAAACCCATCTGGGCTGTTCCATTGCAGCAAGTTATTGCTGCATTGGTATGGAGGATGGGGACTGAAATACAAACATGGATGGCCCTGGCAGACTGATCACATCACATTCCCACAAACCAAACAAGGCGCAAACACTGTGTGCTTACAGTAGTTGAAGCAGCCACCAGATGGCTGGAAGCATATCCTGTATCCCATGCCACCACCCCTGGGCCTATCCTGGCCTTGAGAAACAATACCCATATCCTGGGCCTTGAAAAACAGGTTCTGTGGTGATATGACACCTGACAAAGAATTCAGTCAGTCAATAGGACTAATTTCCAGAACAACCTCAAAGACACTTGAGCTCAAGAGCATGGCATTGAGAGGGGTGCATTGCATCCCTATCATGCACCAGCTTCTGGGAAAGTTGAACCATGCAGTGGGCTGCTAAAGAATTCACTTGGAGGAATGGGTGGTGGGGCCTTCAAACACATTTAACTAAGGCCACAAGGTTAGCTAACTCCATGAGGTCTACCAATTGACCTGGCCCTGCCCAATCAAAACTTCTACTTACTGTAGAAGGGGCTAAAGTCCTATGGGGCAGTCTGGGTTGTGCCACTGCAGGCAGTGGCAAACCCATCCGTGGGGTGGTTTTTTCTAAAAGACCTGGGTGCATTTGGTGGATGGTGTGGGAAGATGGGAAAGTTCAAAGTATACCTCAAGGGGATTTGTTTTTTTGGGTGATATGCTACATAATGCTACTGGTGTATGTTATTAATTACAACAGCTACATGCTGTATCAATGGTATTATAGTAAGAATCACCCAAATTAATGAAGGTTGAACTTTGAAAACATGCAAAGTGCAGCAGCACTGAAACTAGAACTTACTTCACCTGGCACTCGGCAAATTCTTTGAAGTCTGTCGACATCATCCCACAGACCATGGGCATGACCAGGCCAGACACACCAACAGCAAGCTCCAGATGCAGTGTGCAACAATCCAACAGCACACACCATTTCTTCTGCTCTGAAAGACTGCCCAAAGTCATGGATTAAATGAACTTGAGGGATATTTTAGAGGGATGGTCCATAGACTAAAGGAATGGTGTCTTTATCTAAGTATGTATTTGTATGTGTATGTCTGTGAAATATACGTATTTAACAAAGACAGTAGAAGTGGAGGTGATTAATTGAAAAGTGTAGGATTTGGGCATGACATAAATGATATAAAGGTTGGATAATGTCCTGGTTTTCAGCTGAGGTAACATTAAGTTTCACAAGAAGCTGTGAGGGGACACAGCCAGGATGTGTGACCCAGACTAGCTGAAGAGGTATTCTATATCATTTGACATCATAGTATATAAGGGAGGGGGAAACTATTGCTCAGGGACTGCATACTGAGAAAGCTGTGGTATGTATAACCTGCTTTGTGTATTCTTTTATTAGTATTATTTTGCTTTTTCCCCAGGAAACTGTCCTTATCCCAACCCGCAAGTGTTGTCTTTTTCTTCTGATTCCCTTACAACTTTGACCATCCCCTGGTTTTTGTTTTCTGCAAGAGCTGCATTAACCCTAGAAAGGCTGTTTGGCTGGTGTCTGAGGACCTCTATCATCACCTTTGGCAATTCACAAGATATGGGATGGTCAGTGGGTAATGATAGATTTACCTGGCCTGTGTTTGAGAGATAATTTGTCTTCTATGTAATACTTTTGTCCATGCTCTCTCTGTATGTCCATAATTTATGTCTGCTGATGTGTAAGAGTTTAGCAAGCAAGGGATTCCATTTTGACAAGTATTTTATGAAGTCTGGCTAATAGTTTTACCCAGGAGTTTGGGGCCAGCCTCTATTAAGCCACCTTTACACATTGCCTGCATGCTAATATTTATATAATATGATGTATACGAAATGCCTGCCTGTACCCATAGCTACCTGAAGTACAGCTGCTTAACAGACAAATATGGTCCTCAGTTCTTCATATAATCCCTTAAGGGTCTTGAAACCCTTGAAAGTATTTTTCCAGATGAAAAATCACTTTAGAGAAACTGTATTATGACCATCAGGTATAACCGCTTATCCAGAAAAAGTATAAGTCAATAATGAATGTCTCTTTTTCTGTTGACTTGGTTATTAGGAGGGTGGGAGGAAAAAGTATGTATTAATGTATGGAAGAATTAGATACGAAGATATTGATATAGGTACTGGCTGGCATGCAATCTGTATAGCAGTTTGCATTTGAATGGCAAGTTTGTGAGCACCCAGAACTCCTGAAGTGGCTCAGGAGCGTGAGCTGAACAACATCTGTCACTTGAATACTGACTCAACTAGGGAATAAATATGTCTTCAGTGTTACAAACTTTGGGAGAGAAGATGGAAATTTACTTTTAATGTAAATTGACAATGTTATTCTGAAATCTTATCACAGTTGTGTTTTTTTAAAGTAATTTAAATAAAAACTCCAAAATAAATTCAGTAGATGGACATAAATATGATGCAGTAGAATATCAGCAGTAACATAGTGTATCAAAATATGACAAGCCCCTGGACCCGATCAAAATCTGTCTGGATAATACAAAGTTCTATTGACAAGATGCCTCAGCATTAAATCAAAATGTGATTAAGAAAATTTAATACCTCTTAGCCTCTTACTGAACACATTCTGAAGTGCATTACTGTGACTTGGCGCAGAGCACCCTGTGACATGGGGATGGGTGAAGGCAAATTGTGCCCAGTGTCCTGCATTCTGGTTACATAGCCCCTGAGGTCAGTGTGCTCGCACAAGCTCAAGACCAAGACTTGTTTTCCTAGTGCAAGCAGAGAAACATTGAGTCACTGGAACATTTTTGGTTTATTTACATGGATTTCTGTCTTGCTGTTATTTCATGATCACTTTCACTTCAGTCCTTGTGCCTTTCTGTTGTTACTTTATTTTGAGGCCTCTGCAAGACTTGTGCTTGTCTGTGGGACTCTGGTTAGTGCTAAGTATTTCACCTTCCTTTTGTACCAAATGCTCCTCTGTTTTCTGCTGAATCCATTATCTTGGAGAAAAAAGTCACAGTATGAAAACATGATGGAATTTTCTACTGCAGGTTTTGTGTGCTCCTTTATCCTCTCCTCACATATGCCCTGCACATGCAGTTGCTGTTCTGTTATCCAGGTGGCTAGTGGACTGTGAGTTAGTTTGAGGCTCAAGAGGAAGGATGGGGTTTACAAGCAGGGAGCTTATCTTCTACCTGATTTCAGAACTTCAAAGACTCCAGCTGAGTCACATTTGTTACTCAGGATAACCTCTGTGCTCCTCCCGGCCCACTGTGGGGGTTGTCAGGACTGAGCCTAGTGCTCTTAACATTAGTTTCTGAGCTGGGTACTGTATCAATAATTTTGCCTCTAAATGACACATTGCTGTAAATTCTGTCATGACAGATGTAAAGGAATCTATTATTTCTGTGTAATAAAGCATCATTATTGAAACAGAATGGAGACATAATAGTTTGAAATGCCAGCTGAGAATTTACTTGTTTCTCTTTTTTCTCGCAGGAGATTCTTTTCCCCTGCTGAATTATTTGCAGAAGTGTTTTAACTAAGTATCAAGTATTTCAGCTAAAAGTTATCTTTAGAAGAATGTTGATATCAAATTATACAATGGAATTGCTGTGTGACACCAAAGGCTGAAAACTGATCCCTATGGGTGGGAATGGTAGCTACCACTTGCTCCATGTGCTCTATACTTGCTTTCTTCAGGGGGGATGGTGAGACCTTGAGTTCAAGGGATTTTTAGCCAGTTCAGTTTCTCTGCATCAGGCAAATGGAGCTGCTGAGGGAATGGGGTGAGAGCTGTGCTGGATGGCTGCTGGGTGCAGAAGAAAGAGTAGACCTAGGGATATTTCTGTTATGGAAATTGGAGAGACTTAATCTTGCAGTTTTGCAATTTGGGGGGTGAGGGGGGAAGAACAGCCTGTTTGTCACTTGTTTCAACCAGCACTTTCCCTCAGCAGGCAAGAAAGCCCTTGTTGATGAAAAGGCAAGTTGTGGGCTCATGACTCCACACCAAGTGCGTGTTTTGCCTGTTGTTTCTATGACTGCTTCTGTCTAGGGTCTGGGCTGCTCTCCTTGGGTGAGGGAAGGTGAGCTGAGGAGCTGATACACAGATGTGAAATGAAGGATATAAGCACCCCACCTCCACATCTCCAGGTAGTCAGATACTGTTGATTGAAACATTAACTCATCTGAGGCTTTGTAAGGGAAAACAGTAAGAATGAGTTCTTAGATCTTATTAAATGAATTAGTAGGTCTTCGGTCTCATTCTGGATGGAGGACTAAATGCTTTCCTTTTTTCTTTTCTGGATGCCCTGTGATACAACAATTCTTTTCCTTCAAAGAATCATAGAACGTTAGGGGTTGGAAGGGACCTTGAAAGACCATTTAGTCCAACCCCCCTGCCTGAGCAGGTTCACCTACATTAAATCACACAGGAACGCATCCAGATTTCCTTCATTTGTTTTCATCTCTCAAACAGCACAGGGAAGGTTTATCAGACAGGTTGTAGAGACCTAACTTGCCTACCTATATTTATTCACATTGTGTAGTATCTTAGCCTGATTCATTCCAATAGCCTTGCTTTGAAAATCTAGTTTCTAGTCAATCGTGACAGAAAAATTGGAATTCAATTTATAGCAAATTTTTCTTTAGAATTAATAATGGAGTCTCATTTGCTGCAATGATGTTAGAAGGTAAAATAGCCCATAGTTAATGTTTCCCTACTTGTTTGCTCTACAGTGGGATCTATTCCATCATTTCTCACAGGTAAATTATTTCTCCTTTGTATTTCAGAAATTAGTAGAGAGAAAAAGCTGTAAAAAATGAGGCTTGAAAACTCAACATCTCAGCATGCTCAGAGAAGAGCACTAAAATGTCAACCGATTTGCCAGCTATTAAGGCACAACTGCAGATTTCCATTAACACATTGAGCTAGCTCCCTTAATGTGGATAAAAGTCCCCTTCAAAAGAAAAAAGAAAGGATTCAGAGTAGGTCATTGCCTAAACACAGGGACTAAATTAACTAGAGCAAAAAAAATTCACAGCTTCTTCCAGAATTCTTACTTGACTGCATCACATACTTCATTCACGGTGGATGGGTCTTAATGCCAACTATTTCTTGGTTTTTTGCTGTTTCTTCAGTTGTTTTTGAGGCATATTCTTACAGAAATGATCAACCTATAAGGAGGAAATTATTTCTTTTGCCTTGGGCTTAGAGAGAAATAAATGAAAGAGAAATAGCTTAGGAGCTGGACTGTGTGCAAATTTTTTCTTGTTCAATTCTTTCACTTCATAATACTCTAGAGTTATTTAATCCTGCAGCAGCAACAATGGTGTCCTTAAAAATTATTCAAACCAGTTTTGGGTAAAGATTGAGCCTTCATATCTGTGTCTTGGATGGCTCCACGAGGACTTCCTGCTCCAAGTGCACAGCAGTGGTGAGCTGGGCAAGTATTAAGGGCTGCAGTGGCACCTATGAGCATCGCTGCTGTACACCATCAGTGCTGTCATTCTCCCTGCTCCGCAAGTCCTGCCTGGTTTCCTCAGCTTGGTGCAGGTATTGGAGGTGAGCCTTGGCCCTGGTGTAACCTCCATATTGGGCTGATGTACAGAACAGTTTGTGGCTTATGGACATGAGCCCTATAGAAGCTTAGAAGCAGCACATGCACTTTGGCAACATGAGTCTCTGTGCAGCAGCCGACTGGGAGATGTGCCCTGAAGAGCTTGGTCACTTAGCTGGCAAGGACACCTTGTCCTGTTGGAGGGATCATTTGATTTGGGTTTTGCAAGTCACAGAAGAGCATGAGAACAGACACAGAAGAGCACACAGACTGTGCGTGAGAAGAGTGGAGGAGGGCACTTCAGCCACCTGAGACACACATGGGGAAGGGAGCAGATGTGTGTGGTGGATATGGAAAGGTAGTTAGCTTCCCAAGAAAGAGGCGCAGCACTGAAGCTGAGATTGGCAGTGGCCATCCCACTCAGCTCAGTGGATCGAGAGTTTCTGCATAACTGAAATTGCGACAGATGTTTTCATACCTGAGTTTGCTTACTAGTTGGTGTCAGAGAGGATTACATACATGGAATGAAAGGAACCATGAAATATTTTAGTTCTGAAAATTGGTAAATAAAGAACAAGACATTGTACAAACAGCTGTCCATCAATCTGCATCTTCATTGTGAATCAATGCTTTGAATCCAGCCTTTAGTTACAGGGGGACCTGTGCTCCCGTTTCCTTATAGATGGCCTGTGTCCTTACATAACCCAGTGCTGGCCTTTGTGTGTTTGCACTGTCATGTCCAGATGTGTAGCAATAAGACATTGTCACTCACCCAGTGGTGAAGATCAAAATGTCTATCAGTTGCTTCTCCTCTGTAGTTGAAAGGAATGAGCTGCAACTTCACATGCAGCTTTCATTCTTGCACTTTCTCCTTTCAAGCATTTAGCATTACTGCTTTGTAACTTCGATAATAGGGTTGTGTTTTCTTTTCACCCCAAGAAGTCTTACAAAGAAACCATTATTTTATATGCATCTCTAACAAAGGGTCTGCCTACTGACTCTTCAGCACCACTGCCCAGGTGCTATGGTTCTAACTGCATTTGTTGGTAGCAAGGGGAGGAAAGGAATCAGGATGTGCACAGAGTTGTCAGAGCATTACCCAAGAATGTCCAAATAGCCTGGCTTTTTCCACCAATATCTGTGGCACAAGCTTGTTCTTCCATTAGTTTGTTTGCTCTTGTATTATTTTGTCAAATTAACTTCTGATAAGCAATTGGGAGTAAATAAAAGATTGTCAAGTGCAAAACTAATGAAATATTATCTTTGCCATGTTTTCCAGTAAAATGGTAGAATTTGTTGGTTTCTAAACAATCTAGATAACACTTGATAGTTCTTACTACTTCAATATCTTTCAGTCACTCTTACTTGGTTAGCAAAAAAAAATTAAATAATTCTTTTCCAATGATAAATTTCCATCCTGAAAACAAATGGGTTTTATTTCAAGAGCTGGTTAGCTTGTTTCCTTATATTTAGAACCATTCTGTCCCTGAAGAACAATTCTAGAGTTCAGTTGCAGCTGATAAATGAGTGTGTTCCTTCCCCATGATGCATGTGTTGAACAAATTCTAGAGAATCTCACTAGTGGTAGATGATGATAATTATTTTTCCTTTTTAAGAAAAGGCTGTGTGTCTGTCTCAGCCAAAGAACTGAAAGGAATAAACATTATTTTATTATTTTCCTTTTGATTATTTCCACAGACAAAAATCTGTAGGATTTATGGAATAAAACGTTTTGAATGCAGTGGGTCTAGTGTTTTCTGAAAGCATCACAGGGCTTCTTTACAGTGTCTGGTCAGTATTTCAGTATCTGCTAATATCTGAAGTTTGCTGGCTGTTTTAAGTGATGTTAAGAGTGTGGCCACCTCTCATAGCACCTGGAGTCCCAGGACTCCCTCCTGCCTGGCTGCTGGTGGCTACCCAGGGCTTCTGTCTCTGAGCTGAGGGATGCAGATGCTGCTTTCCTGGTGGGAGGTTCAGCCAGCAGCAGAGCAGATGACATGGCCATCGCACAGACTGCCACAGCCAAGGCTCATCCCTCCACAGCACGCACATGCAGGACCCACATAGACAGACAAGTCCCCTCCTTGTCAGCTGGCAGGAGTTAAATAGAGATGGTTCATGTCCAGACACCTCTCCACCCTCACTGCCTCTTATTTTAGACATGTAGTCTATATGGTTTTATACCACTTTCTGTCCATTCCACTGTTGTTCCTCCCCATTCCTCTAACCCTTCGTGGTCCCTCATCAGATTGCATAGTCCCACCAGCACCCCCCAACATCCTGGAGCCCAGGTGTGCTAAGTTCTGTTTCCCTGCAGTTTTTTAAAAGCCCACCAATTAGTGTGTCTGATGAGGTGGGAAATTTTCTTTTCTCTTTCTCCAGTATGTTTTCCTGTCAGGTCTGTGTCTCTATATTTTGTTTCTTATTACTCCTTTTTGTACTGAAAAAATGTCACTGACCAGATACCCTTAAAGGATCAGTCTCCTCCCACACACCTTTACAGACTGTATCTGGACGCGTTATAGCAGAGGAGCTGTAAGCTCTTTGCGAATACGTGCTGCTCCTTCAGGTTAGGCAGCACAGTGTTTGTTTTTCCTGATAAAATATCTTTAATTACAGTTAGTGGAGTTAGTTATGAAAGAGTTAAGAAAGTACTCATCAAAGGTTCCTGACTTCAATAAAGGGGCCTGATGGTACAGTCATTAAAGTAGAGCACATTTTTCTAGAAGTTAGTGGGAGTCTTCAGTGGCTTGGAGAGTTTCACTGGCCTTGGGAAGAATGCCACAGATTCCCACAAGCTGCGTCTTATTTGTTATTTAAATTACAGCTAAGGCTTTCCACAGTGTCACGGGTATCACCATGAGTCCTTAAAGATGGGCACAAGAAAAATAGCTTCCTGTCCTTCTCCATCCCTGTACACATACTGTGCTATGAATTATTTTTTCAGTTGTCACATTGTTAGCAAATTCTAAACACTCCCATGTTTATCTTTTTCAGGTCAAAAGGTGTGCTATGGTGTCTTCAAGCGCTCTTGTTATAAGTTAGCCTATTTCCAGGACTTGTCTAGACGTGTGGGCTTTCAGGAGGCACGCCAAGCTTGTGAAATTGATGGTGGGGCTTTACTGAGCTTGGAGAGTGAAGCTGAGCAGCAGCTTATAGAAAACATGTTGCAAAACCTTACTAAATCTGGCTCTGGGATTTCTGATGGTGATTTCTGGATTGGGTTGTGGAGAAGTGGAGATGGACTAGCCACATCAAGCGCTTGCCCTGACCTCTACCAGTGGGCTGATGGAAGTACATCACTATTCAGGTAAGACAGTGAAACTGCTTGTTGAGAAAGGTTCATGGAAAGGCACGGAAAGTGAAGTGCCTGGCAAGTCAAGTCTTCTGTAAAGAAGCTAGAAGACATGGTGCCCCATGAAGTTGGTTGCATCCCTCCTGAACTTCTCTGAATAAAGGGAAGCTGGCAACCCGGGCTTTGAATTTGGAGCTGTAAGAGGATGGCCTAGTGTGGCTTCAGCCTACAAATTTCTTTGAACCCATCTCACAAATTTGCCTCTGTATGGCTTTTGGAGGCTTTGCTGCCCCAACCAGAGGACTTAGGATGTGTCTGAAAGGAGGTAAATTCTGTAAGGTTCTGGCCACTGCAAGGCAAGGAGCCAGCCAGCAAGTAAATTAGTGCATATTGCTTAGTGTAAATTGTCCCGAATTTACCCTTTCTTCTGTTATGCCAAAGGCTGGAGTAGCAACAGATCACAAGCCTCAGGACAACTGGTAAGACCCAGATAGGGAGAAACACAGGTAACAGAGCAGTATATATTTTGCCAGAGGCACAGAGACAGGTCAGAATTTTTTTTTTTTTACAATCCAGACATGTGGTAGCCCAGGCCCAAAACTCTCTTCACAGAAGAGTTGAGACAAATGCAGCATATCTTTGAAGAGGATGGGGCCATTCAGATTCACTGATGTAAACACCTGCCTTTCTTTGCCATGCTGAGGAACATTACCTTCAAAATTCTAAAGCTTTTCTTTTGTGTACTACTAGAAATTGGTATACAGATGAGCCTTCCTGTGGAAGTGAAGCCTGTGTTGTGATGTATCATCAGCCAACTGCAAACCCTGGTCTGGGAGGGCCATACCTCTATCAGTGGAATGATGATAGATGCAACATGAAGCACAATTTTATCTGCAAGTATGGCCCAGGTAGGTGAAGCTAAAGGTATATTTCATGGGTGGGATGCTATCTTAGAAAAACAGTTGTGTTGGGTTTTGTGAGGGAATCTGCAAATGTCTTATGGCCACAGCCTTAGACCAGCTTGAGGTACCTGATTCTCTGGTGTGTGAGTAGCTGGGCCGATGTTAACAAGGGATGTAATACATCACATCTACTGATAATATAAGTAAACCTGTCTGTATCCAGTAAGAATGTTCTCAAGGTTAGCTTTAGTATAGTGCATTCCCAGGTTTAATTAATTCACTATTTTATTCTCCAAAAATTGTATTAAGTGGCCATTTTCTACTTCCCTTGGTCTCTGCCAAGTAGGATGATCGAGATGTCTCTTGGTCCTATTAAAAAACAATTACACTGTCCTTGTAGTTGCAGACCTCTGACATTTTTATATCACTTTATGGGTGATGGCTGTTTTGAAAAGTTTTGGCTTAATGAAAATAGAAGTCTAAATCAGCAGGAAGATATTTCTCTATTCCTGTATCTAGATATATAGAAATGAAAACCAGATGCATGCTAGTTTAGATGGTGACAGAAGAAGCCATATCTTAGGCAGTTTGGCTGGACTTCCAGACGTGACATAGGTTCTGTACATGTCAGTAGAGGAAACATTAACTGTGAACTAGAACTTTGTGCAAACAGAAAAGGGATGTACAAAGTAAACTTTCAAGAAGAACCTGTAACAGTTTCTACTTTTGGTGGTACTTAGAGTAAATGATGGTACTTACACTACCAATGATGGTATTGTACTTACAGTACAGATCTGTATTTACAGTACCAATGGTAATACTTAGGGTAAATGAAAACTTATTTTTCAGTAGGTTCATACAAATATTGTCAAATAATGTATGGTACACCTGCTTTTCAAAACCTAATGTGAGAGTCAGAAAGCATCTGAAATCCTTCTCTCAGCAGGTATTTGACCTGCCTAATTCTGCAGTTTCTTACTCACTTTCTCTATGCTCATGATCTAGCAATAATCATGCTCCTTGTAGAGATCCAGCTGTCTGTAGAGATTCAGGCTATTTTCTTGCTTCAGTTTTGCAGGGATATTAATGGCAATTAAATTTACAAGCAAATACAAAATACTTGGAAGGCTTGATAATACCTACACATTTCATCCCATCCCCCAAATCTGTTCCTGATTCTAAACCTATTCGTTACTATCCCTGTCTTGTGGTGATCAGTTATCATCTTGGTCACATAGGCCATTCAAGGAACTATGACAGATACAGTTTTATTACTTTTGCAACTGATCACAGTTACTTTGAAATGAGGTGACACAATAAAATGTTATGTTGTTAAAATATGTTTTTAATGTTAGAAAATACAGATTTGATTAAAAGGGCTCAGTTTCAAGTATATTTCATGTCAAATTTAAGTTAAATATTTATTCTGTAATGGTGAACTACTACCATTCTAGATGTGCTGTGATAAGGAACTGAGTTTTTATCCTATCTATCACTTTCAGTACCTGAAATAATGCCGAGTGTTTTGGATTGGCAGAAAGCATATAGTAGTAACAATGAAAATGATTTTGTATTTCTTTCACTGTGTAGAAATAGATTACTAGTGTATAATGAGACATATAATAAGGCAAATGATGTATGGGTATATTATTATTATTACTAGGATTGACGTTGTTATGCAGCTAAATACAGTGCTGCTGAATTGTAGCTATTTACTTTTTAAGCTGTTGGAATCGTGCTCTTTAGCAAAACAGACTATTCTACAGAAATGTATTTTTCTACCACACAGAGAAAAAAAAAGTCGATGCACAAATGTATATAAATAGGTGTATGACATTTCTTCCACTGCCTGAAGAACGAACAACGGTGATTGTAAGACAGAAAATTACATTTGCTACCTAAAAGCCAGTGAGCCTTACAAATGACCTTTTTTTTTCTTCCTCAAATCACTGTAATAACTTCAGCATCAGCCATTTGCAATGCAAAAATACATCCATTTTGCCAGGACAATTGAAGTGCCACATGCATATTGATTTTCACTTTGTTGTCCGAGTACATTGTTTTTTTGCAACTTTCCTGTCCGTTTTGAGTACAACGGTGTATGATCCCAGCCCTTTTTGTAGTATCTCCCTTGACAGCATTTACTGTTGCAGTGTTCAGTCTGGCTTTAGAACATATGGATCATTCGGTGGTCTTAAATTTAATTATAGGTTAGTAATTGCAACCTCATTTAGTTCCTGTCCCATTCCTGTAGGTTTGGTTATGCAATCTAATTAAGAACTCATCTCCTTTTTCTGCTGTCTAGAGCCACCAACTTTGTTCGCTGTGGTATTTTGATATCTTTATATATAGCCAAACATACCCAGTTCTTACCAGAGTAGATGAAATAATTGCTTTAGTTTTAGTAGGCCCTTCTGCTTCTTCATTTTCCTCCAGCATTTGGTGTTTATCAGGACACTTGGAACTGCAGGCTCGTAGAACTGTTATATTAATATAGTGTTATGATAAACGAATGATATTCAAACAGCCATGCAGATTCCACTCCTGTGCCCATCCTTTCAGTGTGAAGTAGTTATTTCTGTGGTCATTGTAAACTCTCTTGTAGCCGTAAGCAAACTTGCTAGCCTCTACAAAGCTGTGAATTGGTTCTCCAGTTCCAGATGCGTTGTAAGAAGTATAATATTTCTGCTCCTCTTGGTAATTTCTCTTCTTTAGGTGATGTATTAGGACCCACTGCCCCTGATTTATATTTTAGGGCTGCCTGTTGTGAAACCAAACTACACGAGGCTGACAACTAACCTCAAAATTTGTGCTGCTTTTTAGGACACATTCTTCAAAGTTTTATTCACATTTTCAGAATAAGATTTAAATGTTAATCAAGAACATTTTCTCTCTTATATTGTTATAGGAACAGTGAAATGTGGAATTTGTAAGGGTTTTGATTCAGCACAAGAAATTAAGAGATTCAGTGGTTTAGCCAGTAACCTAGCAGAGCCCACCAAGAACTGCAACTAGAATAAACTGTAGCCCTTTTCCAAGGAGCATAAAAGTATGAGCTAGACGTGATTTTGACCCTAGTTTGCAAACAGTCTCTGGTAAGAAGATTAAATGGTGGAGAATTAAGCAATTAGTTGGAGAATGTATCTATTTCTGTGGTACTGCATGCAAAATAATGAAAACATCTGTTTTGTTACACACGTTTCTCATCCTTCAACAATTGATTTCAGATATTGATTTAACAGATAATGTCTTAGAAAAAGAATCAGGAGACAGAGCAGAACCAGATTACGGTAAGAAATTTGGAAACATTAAACTGAGTTGCAATGGTAAATGCATAAATAGAAGGGTAACTTACAAGAACCTCCAAAATTTCTTAACTTTAACAGGCATGTTTAGAACTGGAACATATGAAAAATCAGTCCTTTAGAGAGCAGTAGATGGCTGTTGTTCAGAATAGCACTGCTTGTAATCCTTGTTCCAGATGTAATCCCAGTTTTGTAACAGTCCTGTTTACAATTTTATATCCAGATGTTTCATAAATCTTGAAAACATTAAAATTCCCAATATAAATTAAGATATAATTACTACTAATATATTTAACAACATAACAGCTGCATTTTGTACTGACTGTTCCCCTAAAATGTCCAATCTCTTTTTCAGGTATTTTCCCAACAGCACCATCAGGAAATTCTCATGACACAAGCAAACCAGAAGATCAGTATCATGTTATTGCTACTGAAACAGGTAATGGGTTCCTATCAATTTAATGTTATGGTAAAAATTTTAACAGTGGACTCTGTTAAATGAATCTTTAACATCTGTTACTGTCAGTGGGTGGAAGTGGTCTGTTTCCCTAGGAAGTGCCCTGAAAGAGTATACTTTTGAATAACATTTCAGGAGTTTTAACCAGTCCTCATTGTAACTGTGGAAACAAATTCTTTCTGTGTTCTCCCCAAACTTTGATCCAAATGTACAGCGTAGCAGTCCCCCAAATCAGGTTGTCTCTGACCCTGGTGAGCTTCTTGTCAAGGTGTGAGATTTCAGCAGTGTTGACCTAGCTGTGAAGGCTGACCCACAGCTTCTAGGCTGTGGTAACCAGTTGTGCCTCTACATCCCATCCCCACTTCTTTTCTAATATGTGTAGCAAAACATGAAGTACATATATTATCTTCTATATCTGTTACCCAGGATGCTAAAAAAATGCACAGACAAATCTTTCCTGACAGATAGTGCATGAATTTTTCAGTTATCAGAACAAGCACTGTGCCATAGCTCCTCCAAGTACCCTGTGTTTTAAGGAACACCATATGACAAGAGGAGTTAAATGCTGTGCTGAGATGTCTAGCAGAGGTGGTTTTTGATATTTAGAAAATGGATACCCAGTGCCTAGATGCTCTCTCTGATGTTCCTACTTCACTTCATGATTTATGTCCTGAAGGGAGTCCTGTGATCCATGTTGTAGAATGGCTTTAATTCAAAGAATTAAACATTCCTGAGGATCTTCTTGGGATTTTAAAGATTACATCATGGGATTATGGAAAGCTAATGCTCCCCTTCCATAGCTGTTGGCTGGATTTGAGCCGTTTTCCTAACTGGCTATTGTTTGTAACTCCAGAGGACTGGATATACCGATGAACTGTGTTTTGAAATCAGTAATACTATTTATATAAACCGTGCAAAGACTCGGTATCTAAAACTCATAAACAAACCCAACTTGAATATTCACATTTATTCTTGCTACTGAAAATATTTTCAAAAGAGGACAAAACATAAGAAAGTCTCCACAAACTTGTGTTTTAAATGTATAAAATGCATATGGCATAGCCATAGAGTTACTGAGAAATAGGCATACCCTTTCTGGAAGTTGTAGACTTCATTGTCTTTTCTAGGCAGTTAATAGAGTCTCACCTTGCTCTGTTTCCCACTCCTTTGGCCCAGAGACCTGCAGGGCAGCACCTTTAGATCTCTTCTTACTAGCCAAGGACATTGTGCCTTTGTCTTCTAAGGGGAACGGGGAGACAGGAGCAGGGTTTATTCCTCTTGTCATCCTGCATGGGTGGGAATCCAGCATACAAGGGCAACCAGGTAGGCAGGTTATATGGATTGAAAAAAAAGAGTACAGCCAATTATTTTTAAATATATGAATTTTCAATTAAGAAATTGGAAATTTCTCATTGATGCACATAGGAAATGTCAGTCCTTAAAAGTCCTTACGATATGTTTTGCACGTCACAGGAGAAGTACTGTTTTATTCTTGATATTGCTGAATCAGCTTTTTGGAGCTCTTCTATAGAAGGAATGTTCTTTTGTGTAAGTTAGTGTATTTCTGATATTTTTCTCAGGATTTGTAATCACATGGTTAAGAGTATTTCAACATGGAAGACATTAATGAGAACTTTTTGTCCTGTAGGTATAATTCCAAATCTAATTTATGTTGTAATACCCACTATACCGCTACTGCTGTTGATACTGGTGGCTTTTGGGACTTGCTGTTTCCAGATGCTTCATAAAAGGTAAAATATACTAATCCAAAATGATCTTATAATGCAGAATTCATGTTTCCATTGCCAAGCTATTCATGCTGAAAGACAGCTTACATCTGTCCCCATGTATACAAACAGGCATTCCTTAATCTGTTAAAATTCAACTAGTTTAAAAGCTGGGCATTCCCCATCAGGCTCTTCCACAACACACTGCAACAGTTCCAGGTCTCTCAAAGTGTATAGTCACTCTGACTTGATCATTTCTGAAAAAGAAACCTTTGCTGGCTGTTTGATAGGTTGAACTTAGGCAGCACTTTTTTTACCTCTTCCATCACAGTTACCACCAGACAGCATGTGGGCTTTGGGAAATAATACTGGGGTTCAGACAGGCAGAGGGACAAGCTCAAGGTCTCGCCTCAGTTTCTGACAAAAAGTGTGGCTTCTTATGAGGATAAACCTGAGGGGTCAGCAGCCCTTCAGTGCTGTTTCAGTGCTGAAGTAATCCAGCTGGTGAGCTGCTGGAGCTTACACATAGAAGACAAAAAGCAAAAGCATGTTTTGAGCCACGTGGCAGTGCAAAATTTTTGTACATCACATACTTGTCAGAGAAGATGCATAAAGGAGGCAGACAGGTGTGCATGGATGTAGTATCACAGTTGTGTTGCTGGGCCAATAGGAAACATTTCAGCCTGTGATACAAGATCAAAACAAAATATGTTTTGATCTATGCTTTAAAATTATTTGGACGTTTTATCTTTCTCAAAAAGTGATATGCCAAGATGTGGAATCATATTATTTATGTTTTTTCCCCTGGGCTAATCTTTCTGAAAACTTCAGGGTTATCTTTCATTCTGCAGATTTTTTCCAGGAAGTGTTTCAAGCTAATGTAATCCAGAAAAGGTTAAGCTGAAATATGTTTTATGGATAAACACTGTTTTAGTAAAATAGCAGTAATTAAACCAGATTAAATTAAAATGAAATTAAAATAACAGTAGTTAAAACAGATTCACAATCCATTATCCCTCTTGAAGAGCAGGGATGGAATATGACGTTGCTGTTTTAAGAAATCAGAAAATTTCCTCCTTTTATTCTCTATTTTTCATTTGTAGTTTTTATTCAGCATTTTCTGAAAATAGCTGAAATACCTTATTTCAAGTCAGAGCACCTCCAAATGTTAAGTCTGCTTATAAAAAGTGAGTACCTGCTTATGTTCGCAGCACTCCTGAGGGATGTGGCATGTTGAGAAAAGTGAACATAAAGAACAAATATTATGAGGTCTGCATCGCAAACTAGACTCTGCCTTTATGTTACGCATTTTCATGAAAAGAAAAGGAAAAGGTGATCTTTCCAACCTGTCTTACAGCAGAATTAGTTGTTGTGAAAGTTTCTGGCCAAAGCTCAGTGTTTGGGCTGTAGAAATTTAGAAACTCAAAGCAAAAAGAGTAACAAAGGAATCTTATTTATAACATTTATTTATTTAGCCTTTATATGAGGGTTCCAGATTTAAATTACTTATTACAATGGACCTGTATTTCTTGGGTAAGTATGACACAGATGTTCATACGTTTTCTAGCCGCTGTTTCTCTCCCCAGAAAAGGTTCAGCTCTTAAATACCCTTGGGAAAAACGATGGGAGATTCATGACCCACTGAAATCAATAGAAATAGCAGTGTTGTCTTCAGCGGGCTTTGATCAGGCTTTTGATGCTATAGCAGTTCATCCAGAAGTAATTCACCTGAACTTCCAAGACTTAAAAATTGCATGGCTCAAATATTGTAAATTCAGCTTGGAAGATTGTACTTTTATTGGTAGCTGATTAATTTGGTAGATTAAATGATACAACAATCAGGGAGAAAATTTATTAGATTCAAGACATTTTTTTTCAGAATGTTCATTTTGCGTTGCACTAAAGCTTCTAATTAAGTAAAATAATCCAAATTTTCTTTAAAATTAATTTAAGAGGATATTCTGGTGTCACCAAAATGTTAATTATTTCCTTTCGTCTTTCAGAACAGAACTTTTTATTTTAAAAAATTGTTTCCCCATCTATTTTCAGTTGTATTTCCACATATGACCTACCTTGCAAATCATTTTGGTTTGTGACAAATAACATGGTTTTTGGGTAAAAGGTAAATCAGAAAGAGGCAAACACTTGAACTGGTCATGTGGATGCT
This sequence comes from Heliornis fulica, assembly GCA_013399135.1. Lineage (NCBI taxonomy): Eukaryota > Metazoa > Chordata > Aves > Gruiformes > Heliornithidae > Heliornis > Heliornis fulica. The sequence continues at coordinate 122,249 of VXBZ01006391.1, forward strand.
GTAGATCTTTAGGAAAGGGATTCTGTCCAGCTGGGGAAGGAGGGATCCCCAACTTTCTAAATGAACCTGACTTCTCATTTTTTTTTAGGCTTCCACAGCATGGTGACCTTTCCTCTGAAAGCCACAATCCATGGCCAACGAGGACATGCCTAGCTTGAAAGGTCATGACTAATTTTGCCTGGCGTTGGGCTCTTAAAGGGTAGTAATAAGGCAAAGCAAAACATCTTCCCTGTAGGTAGTGGAAATGATCAGCTCATTCATGCTTAGATGCTCTCCCTTTCATTTCTTCCAGGGAAGCAAGGAGAAACTGCTTCAAAGACCCATCTCCATTATCATCTGAATGCCTTGCAGAAAGTTTAAATTCCAACCTGGTATATTTCTCAGTTTCTATCATTGCATTTGATGGTCAAAACAGCGATACGTTCCAGCTATTTATTGTGTCTCCTTTCCCTGTCTTAGTAAAACCTGCTTCCTGAAGCAGATGTATAGCTCTTGAAAATCAGCGTAGGTTCGCTGAAGATAAGCTCATTTTATACTGCTAAAGTTTTGATCTGAGGTATTTGGCAGTTGTTCCTGCTGTTTGGCAAGGACTCTCTGTTCAAAGAATTTCACCATTAATATATAAAATATGCCTGATTTTGCCATATGAATCTGGAATGAAGTAGTGAATCAGTCTCTTAAAGAAAGAAGTGCTGAAACTACTCAGTTCACTGCAGTCGCTTTGTTTATAGCATTGTGGCCTGATCTAAAGTCCACTGAAAGCAATGGGAGTCTTTTCAGTTGCTCCAGCAGGCTCAGGTACATCATGCATTACTTGGTAGGGCTTCAGAGGTAAGTGAAGGGATTAAAACTTTCTGTACCGTCCAGCTCCCTCAAAATACATTTAAAACCCATTCAGACTTGCTCAGATTTACACACCAGGAAAAGAGTAAAACTGAAGGTAGCGTAGGACTGTTGGGATCTGTACTGTCAGGTTTCCAACTTACAGAATTATGTAGGGATACTTCTCCTCCTCTGGTTTTTACTTAGTTGGAGAAGAACATTAGTATGCAATATTGTGGCCAGAGACCGTAATGTTTGGAGCTGCAGTGGCTTGTGAAGTGCCTTTGCTTTTCAGTAGGCTTCAGTGCACCGTCTTCTGCCATCTAAGTAAGGGAAAGTGGCACCTTGTGGTAGCTGTGGCAGAAATGCTAGTCATGTGGAGAGACTGGGATCTGCTCCCCGAGTAACCTCAGGACTCCCTGTAAAGATCAGGGTGAACTTTTTTTTTTCAGTGTCACAGGGCAAATTCTTTTGGAACCAGTTTTATCTTTTTTCTTAAAAAAAAATTGCAAACAAAAGCCACTATTGACAGTTTTGAATAGAAACTAGGTGTAAGGAAGCTTTCTACCAGTCATTCATTGCTAGGAATCTGATTCATGTTCCATTACTTCATTATAAGTCAGGTATAGCTCTGAAGGGAAGAGGCTTTCTGGTGTACCAGTATCACACTGGCACCTGTTAGTTTACCGGGGTCACAGGGTGCAGCTTTAGGGCATGTGTGGGCAACGTTGTGGTAGCCCACCTGGGTGGGTGGGCTGCACCCTGAGCACAATGGACATCGGCTTGGGGGCATGTGTGTTCCCATCTTCCATAATTTCCCCAGACAGTGGAAGCACTCAGCCTCCCACCACTCCGCTCAAACAGTGTCCACACCCCACTCTGAAAAGACCACCCTGTGTGAGCAGGTATGGACGAGTGTGAACTGAAAAATGAAACTAAAGAATAATTTTAAAAAAATCCCACGGGCCAAATCACTTCAGTGCATTGAAGGAGTGCTGCTAAGCAGGGTGGTGCTATCTTTGGTAACTGTTGTTTACCCCAATCCACCGCTGCTGTGCTATGCTTGGTGTAGCATGGGCACAAGTTTTTGGAGTATGGGGAACCTATGCTATGAAAGCAACCAAGATGGTCTTCAAAGAGGGGATGAAATACCTAGGTCTGACCACAACCTTGAGTCAGGACTGCTAAGATACGCGTGTACTGAAAATAGTTTATATTTTTATTTTTCAGTAAAGGAAGAACAAAAACCAGTCCAAACCAGTCCACACTATGGATTTCAAAGGCACCTCGGAAGGACAGCAGCATGGAGGTATAATGACTTACTGACTGAAAACAAAGCAAAACCAACATTTTGCAGTCAGGCTGTATTATAATGTTGTCAAAGAACATTAGCTTGGAATGGCTTGAAAATGCAGAGGATCTGCAAGAATGAACTGTAAGCTCCCCCTTGAGGCAAATGTTCATATAATTTTTATATAATGTTGGATTATTAATTCGGTAACAAAATATGCCATGCTAAATAAAGGGTATGTGTTTATTTTGCTAAGAGATGTAAGTTAGCTAGTTGTGAGCAATGAAATGAATGGAGCATTTGAAGTTTTTACAGGGAATTATCTACAATGTATATCAGTTTTAAGACTGTAGTTAAACAATCCCTCTTTGTTTCCTTTAGCCTCTCATACATTGTAACCTAGTTGATGTACTGTAAATGAAACTGAGAGTTTTACAGTGTAATGATTATTTATCTTTGCATAAATGTTTGATACAAAATATTTTCTTAGTATTTATTTGCACACTTAACATAATTTTTGACCTTCAGGTGCACAAATTATTTTATTAAATGCTAATGTGGTCACTGGCAGAGATAGCCACATTGTAGCACTAATCAGATGTGGTAAAAATCAAGGATTCATATAAGACATCTGATGTCATAAAAGGCATTTGATGTCATAAAATTAATTCACTTTGCCAGGTAATGGCCATAACTTCTTGCAGTATTGGTCCTGGGTCAACATAAATAACTGGGGAAGTGGTATCTTATCAACAAAGTGTCCTTAAAAGGAAGCCATTAGTTGTTATTTAACTAAAGTATTTTTTACTTTTTCCAAGGGAAAAAAATAATAACACAATAGACAACAGTTTACAACTACTTGTTTCAGTAAATCAGTGAAAAAAGACATTAAAGATCATGTAAATGCAGCTAATGGTTTGATGGGAACAGTGTAATGTTGAATCAAAGAGAAGACAAATGGCTTTTCCTGGAAGTGGCACTAATAGATTGGTCACAATATTACTCTGACAGTTGGCTAGAAAAGCTAATCTAGAGGTAACCTTTATGCATTTAAAGTCTTTAGAGTTGTTACCATGTGCATCAATAATGTCCATTCTCTGTGGTTCCTTAGGAGCTTTCTGTGCCATAAGAAGAGTTTTGCCAGTCATTAGGACTAGATGGTGGGGTGGCAGCAGTTGTGCTCTGGATGATTTGTTGGTGACAAGTCTGGTGCTGCAGCAGAAACTGAAGTGGTTTCACTGCAGTTGGAGTGCGAGTACAGGAGCACGAGTTAGAGCTCGTTGGCTTTGCAGTAACAGATTCAAAACTATTGCTGGGTGAGAGGTGGGAGAGACTGACAGAAGCAAAACTGCGTTGCTATTTGGGCTGCCTGCTCTGCGCTACCCGGTGTTGATCACGGCCTTGAGTTCACAGGCAAATGTGCACCGTTTTTTCTGAGCATAGAAGAAACGTTTACAAGTTCAATGCTGGTTTATTAATATGTAACTCAAAATACATCTATGCTTTGCCTTTTGGAAAGTGGAAAAATACCTGTAAGTAAGAGTATATTACTGTATTTCTGGGAAGCACATTTTCTGGTGACCGGATACGCTTTGAGTCGGTTCTTGTATTTCATTAACAGAATGAAACACCACTTACAATCATGGTGTGTAGTAAATAATGGAGAAATCATGACACACTTAAGCATTTCAATGTAATTGCCTGATCGGAATCAATTTATACCAATAGCAGAATGCACTTTATTTTCTAACAGGACTAACAGGAGAAGCAGCAGTCCACTAGGAGTCGCATCTTTAACATTTTAATGTTAACACCTGTGTGGTTTGTATGAAAGAAGGTATCTGAAGTACCTTTTATCATCTTTCTGGCTTAGTTACATCTGTCTGTGTTCCTTGCGGTCACAGCTGTATTGATAAATAGCTTGGTTTGACCTGGTCCTCTAATGTTTCCAAAGACCTGGAAACAGTTGGGGTGTTGATATTTTTTTTGGTCAGTGCTGGTCCAGCTGTGTTTGTGAGCTACCCTTGTACTTTCAGCACCTCCTATCTGCGTTCAGCGCCGTCCGTCTGCAGCAAGCACGGGAGCTCCTTGCAGAAACCACATGGCTGTGTATACAGGTAGATGCACACACGTGTAAGTTAGAATGCATTTTGTATTTTCATGCAGTGCTTGGGAATTTGGCATTATTTTTCTTTAATTCCAGCACTTGGCTGAAAACAGAAGTAAAGGAAAAGCACTGTATTATACTAACATTAGGACACCATTGAATTGAAGGCATTTCAATAAGTAGATAATTATATTTTAATAGAAACCTGTTTAGAAAATAGCTCAAGATGATAAACCCCCCACCCCTCCTTTTTTTCTTCATATTCTTTCCCATTTAGAATGCTGTAACAAGATATTTTCATAGTTTTTATACAAAGACTAAAACCAGTATTAAAAGTCACCAGTACGGAAAAAGCACATTGTGTATCAAAAGAACATGTTATTACTTGTTATTCACCAGGAACAGCAGACATGCACTGTTGTCAAAAGATTTTAAAACCATTACTTTTCCTGAGAGAAGATGCAGTATTGTCAGTTACGGCTTGGGTGTACATAAGCACATACCTATAACTGCTTGAATAATTGTTGAAACACTTGGCTTAAAATAAAACTAAAAGACTGTTTATCCTTATTTAACTTTATTAATACCAAATTAATTACACAGATATTCTGGCTTACATTCAGTTTATTTATTAGAAAGCTGCATGAAACATGATCAGCATTTATGCACAATCCATAAACCCCATTCCAGTGCTTTTTTATAAGACTGAAGAGCTCCTGTAAGCCCGGTTTAAACAGTTAACATACACCTTCATTGAGATCTCTGGTGAGTTTACTGAGGAGAGCTTGCTATGCATTGAAATGAAAATGCACGTTGAAGATGATAGCGGAAAAACATAAAACCAGGTACTGTTTGGCCTGAAAGTAGTCCATTTTTCTCTAACTCATTTGCAGTTTTGGGCCCTTACTGGGTTTTTTGTTTGTTTGTTTTTTACTGGCCATACGTTGTGAAGCCCTCCATGATGCATTTAATGCACTGGTGTTCAAAGAAACTGTTTTCCCAGGGTATCATATGAAAGAAAAGGTAAAACGATAAAACGATTTATTTACAAAGCCACAGCATCTGTTTTGAAATATTGCTCTCAATTGGTAATGGAGTTTTCAATTATTAATATTTTCCTCTCGAAAATTTAAATATTCAGTTTCTCTGACTGTGAGACTGGGATGCCAGTCTGGTTTACTTTCAACCTTTAAATTCTATTTCTATCATTTAAAAATACCAAGCTAATAGATGATATTTTTGATCCAGTCTGCAAACATCGTGACTCGGGTATACACTCCTGGTCGTTTGGGAAGTGCACAGTCATAGCCAAATGATGTTACGCCAACCAAAAACCACTTGCTATCATCTTCAGATGTCAGAGGACCACCTGAATCTCCCTGCAATATGAAATTCAAGAGTTAGAAGGGACAGTGTAAACTCTGAAGCAGAGCCTGCTTATGTTGATGCTGGTCCTTACTCATAGACATTGGATTCCTATATAACTTGGCCACCAGAAGTGAGATAAACAGGAATTCTTCCAGGTAGAAAAATTCTTCAGAAAATGTGTTTCTTTTCTTTCTTTTTTTCCCCAAGGACCTGATCTTAAACTTTGTAATTAGTATTTCAATACAGGCCTGGGTTTCAAATGTGGTTTTTCTATTTTTTTATTTATTTATTTATTTTATTTAATGTTACTTTTACAACTATTGCTTCATCTTTCACAGCGCCTTGGTAAATGCGTAGGTTAATTTTTTGTTGAATCCATTCAGCTAAAATACAGTTACAGTCACACCAGAGTTTCTGCAATTTCAAATTTAGAGAAAAAGATGGCAAGATTGCCAGAAGAGGTGTCCTTTTCTCACACCTCCTTCCAAATAGTTTAGCAGATGTAGCATTGCAATAGAGTGTGGGAGACCAAATGTGATTCATCCCACAGCCTGAGTGGGGGAGTCAGCCATAAGTGTCTTGATGAGAAAGAAAAATGATGACTGAGTTTTGTTTTCTGTAGAGTTAGTTGAAACAGTTATATTTTGTCTTCTCACAGGCCTGTGAATTATTCTTTAAGGGAGAGTTCTGCAAGTCCTTGGCCATTAAAATATTTCTGCCCATAACTTTAGAGTATCCTCAAAAGTTCAAAGGCTGTGAAAGCAGCCTAAAGGCTGAAGCACTATCAAGAATCAATTTTTTGTCTTTGCTCATGGTTGAATGGTCATTAATCACAACACTGGTCACTTGTACTCTGCATCAGCCTATGGTGCTACACTGCTTTTTTTTTTTTTCACTATGAGGTTCAGAAGGCATAAGGGAAAGAGGATAGCCACGGAGGCTAAAGGAATGGCATCTGAGGTGGTGAGGGCAAGGCAAGAGCAATTACATGAGAGTGCTTCTTATGAGACTTGTGGACAACCAGCCAGTCTCCATGCTATAGACTCCATATTGCTGAAGGAAAAAAAATTACGTGACATCCACCTCTGACTATGTCCTCAGAGAGAAACAGTGTGTTATAAGCAAAGCTGGAATGGATAAAAACTATCCCTAGGAAGCTGCATATGAAACTGATGCAGAAAGGCAGCCTCTTCAAAATACTGTGGCATCCACTTATAAAAGACTTCAGAGTTGACAGATTCTGGGAAAAAGTATCATTGCTCTCTGTCTTTCCCTGCATGAGGCACTTCTGAGACTTCAATCTATTTGGTATTTATTTCCCTGTACTCTGCTTTTCCGGAAGCACGTCCCTCTCTCCTTCGTGGAATTATTCATCAGTAATTCTTCAAAGCTTAGTGAAGAAAATTTCCAGTCCCTACATTTATCTTCCTCCGTTGTTCTGTATGTAAAGATGATACAAACCAGATTTTTATCTTTTCAACTTGTATCCTGATAAATTATTCAATGTGCAAAATACTGCAAGTGGAAATTACATTCATGGACAGCAACTGTCCTGGTTTTAATGACTGGAGGATCAGGGAGCATTTCATTCAGTAATTAGATGTAGTGTATGCTAGCAGTGGAAGTAAGTAATTTGTATTTACCTGACAGGAATCTACTCCTCCTGTGTCATAACCTGCACAGATCATATTCTCGGTAATACTGTATTCTGGCATCTGTTGCTGGCATTTTTCATTTGAAATGAGAGGGACCTCTGCTTCTTGCAATATATTTGAAGTGGGACCTGATGAAAATACAAAGTACGTTTACCTGCTGTAATAAATATGTACATCCCTCTCAGAACACTGATAATTTTATTCCTGTTCCAGCATTCTAGGCATGCTACTGAGCAGCAGGAAGCCTTTCCTCACCACTGTATTATTCAGGCTTACAACCCTGTAACACAGTCACTGATTAAATGGTACTCATTAACTGAATCCTGTCTTTCATTTGTGTAACGGGACTGAATTTGGTTATAATTAATTTAAGATTACTAAAATCGATGACTCTGAACTCACTGTGGGGAGATGTAAGGTATAATTAAGGTTTTAGGAGCTTGGATTGTCCAATGTTTCCTCATTAGTCATTGTGTAACTTTGATTTACTATTTCAAGTCTTAAAAAAACTCGTTATTAATTCCTACCCAAAAATTCAAATGCAAATTTATTCTGAAAATGTGGAAGCAAATGCATACAAGTAACTGTGGAAGCAAAATGGCATGTTTATTATTTCACAGAGATTCCAAATCTGGAGCATGTGATACACAAACAGAACATATATTTCACCCTATAGCCAGCATTCTTGACTTCTGGGGAAAATAATTTGCACACTGTCAGAAAGACTGATCTTCCTCTTTCCCCCACCCAATATCTGGAAATAAGATGCACATATTCCACATTGAGAAAAGTAGTTTTGGTAACTTCTAAGGAGATGCAATAAGTTTCTTTCATAATTTAATGACCTTGGATATGTATATTTTTTTCTAATAAATATGTTCTAATTCTGTTACTTTGCTTTAGAGAAGGAAGAGTGGAGGGGGTTAGTTCCCAAATTTTCATATGGAGGAGTACCTCTCCAAACTACTCAACCTTAGCAAACCCTGTGGAATCAGGATCGAGTCTTCCCTCATGGCTTCATGCCTGTCATAACTTGTCCGAGCAGATGACCCACCTTCATTCCGGATAGAGCCCCAGCCAGCAATGGAGCAGTAAATTCCGGGTAAAAACTGTTGATTTCTTTCTGGCAAGCAGATTGGCTGTATGTTATCTGTGAATGATAGATGAGAAATCAATTTCAATCTCTTACCTGTATTTTTATGAAGAATATGCTCATTAATTCAAACCCACTTTTTTGGGCAAGAGAGCACTGCAGAATGATTAGTTTGTGAAAACAAACAGCTGCCCCACCAGCCTCACCCACTTCACACAGTTAGGACTTTGCATAACAGAGCACATCTCTTTCATGGGGAAAACAACCCAGCTCACCTCTGTATTCCACTTTGGTGTGAAGGTGCATGAGAGCAATATCACTATCTTTCATGTACTTCATGTAATGAGGATTTATAACTATTTTATCGATGTTTCTAACTACTGTTGAAGGTTTTGCCAGATCTGATTGGTCATACAAGCCAAGAACTGCTTTCCATTGAGATAGATTTAATTGCCTCCTGGAAGTTGCAAGAAATACAGTTATGAAAGAGCAGTGAAAATTTTGAAGAATATGTTAGGTAAAATGCTGATCTTTAACCTCATGTTAATTCAGATCACTTGCACATTTTGTCAAACTAAAGAGAATGTAGCAGATGTGCTTACAATTTTGTGTTAGTGATACTATCTTAAACATCCACACTAGAAATTTTGGGTTATATTTTTATGGTAGCTTAATAATGGATTATTTATAAACTATTAATGAGACAGTAGTACAGAGGAGGTAAATACATTTACTAAATTATTATGACTTTTTAAACAGTATGAAGAATACTGCTGACTGCCCACCAGTCAATTAATATCATTCCCAGTTAGAAAATTATTATGGAATATCTAAAGAATAATAGGTTTAAGATGTTGTAAATGCTGCAGTTCATAGACTCAGAAAATTGGTCTCAATTTCTTAATTTAAATCAAGAAAGATATGCTAAAACAAAATATGAAAAAATTCTACTTTTTTTTTTTTTCTGGTTTGAGGCTGTATTTAAAGTAAAAAACTTTAATATTTTCTATTTTTCAATCAATCAGTTCATAGTTTCAGGAATATGTTTTCAGCCTGACTGTTTTACTGAATTGTTTTCTGATTAACTTTTGGTTTGACATCAAGGGTTTATCGTGTTCTTAACTATGAACATTTAAGTTAAACATTCAAAACCAAGGTGTGAAAGTACAAGCTCCCACTTGATAAAATGAGATTTATGTGAAAACATAAAGGTGATTTAAGTGAAAAGGAACTACCAAGACAGGCGTGGATTTATTGTGTGAAAACTAAGAAGGCTTGATCCTTCTCATTTCAGTGTCTTTTGGTTATTTATACCTCCCATCATGCAGTGAGGCAGCTTTAATGTTTTGGCATAGGCTTCACTGCCTTACAACTACACTATTCATAATGAAAGCTCTACTGTTATTTTGAATATTAATGGTTCTTTTTTTTTGCCATTCCAGTTTCTAGGTGTCTTCTGCAGCGCTTACTTTTACTGTAGATAATATGGAAGCAAACCCTAGAAAATATATATTTAAATAAGCATCACTTTGTTCAGTGGTGCAAGTAACACCATCTAGAGGATATCCAATATTGCCTATTTGATGCACATAAATCAAGATTCATTCCAATGATGCACAGTAAATCTTGATCTATCGATGATAATATACAGAAGGAACAGGCAACACTGAGTTAACCTTTATGAGGTATGATGTCATCCTTTATACCACTGGCAGAGATTCAATTACTTAATGGAGTCCCACATTAATTACAGGTTAAGTGCAAATGTTCAGATTAATACCTTATATTTAAAGTGTAATTCTTCATTGTTCAGAAAATGCTGCTTAGGTTTCATGATTCTCTTCTTTAAACTAAAGACTGAGCAGAACAGAGCCTTTATCTGAACCCACAAGTGATTCAAAACACAGTAATAAACAGTGAACTAGTTGTTAGTTTTTTATATCACTGTCACAAATTATTCATAATTTGATGCCTCCTTGGTGAACCCACACATAAAATAAGTGTTTCATCATCCCTAAAATAAATTTTAAAAAGACATAGCATGCACGTCACGTGACCATCACAGCTGGTTGGAAAGTTGCCCTGGAGTCAATGGAGAGAAAGAGACACTTGGGAATTTATAGTAATTTCATTCTAAAGTAAACATTTGGAAACCCTGTAAAAAGTGCCGCTCCTGGTTATTTCAGTATGGTCCTTTGAAAGTATGTCGGGATTGAGTCGTCATCCCTGGATGTAACAGATAGGTGGGTGAGGTGCATAGGGATATGGTTTGAGAGAGGACAGGGACGGTTGGACTCAATGATCCTAAAGGTCTTTTCCAACCTTGTGATTCTGTGATTGATTGATGGCTCTGGTCATACTTCAGCCCAGCTTTACTGACAGCTATCCACCATTTGGATACATGCTGTGGAAGTACCAGAATGTGTTAACGTATGAGCACTGTGAACATTACCTGTATACACAGTGTGCTGCTGTCACCAGCCATTCATCACTGACAAGGGAAGCTCCACAGATGGGTCTGGAATTAAAATGGAGTGAAACTATCCAAGGCCAAGCCTCTCTTCTAGCATCGCTTCCACCTACAATCCTTGTTCCATTGTTTGGAGTTAGCAGGTGTTTTCCACAAGCTAGAATAATAAAAATTCTTTTTTAAAAAAGTAGATTTTTAGGGTGATATAGCATGTTTTATTAAATTAGCTAGTATTGGAAAAATAAGCTTTGTAGTATCTGAACTGCTATTAAAAATGCCATTAATGTGGAAAAAGGTTTGGTGTTTTATAGCTGAAATCAAGATGCCACTTTATAACTTGGATTTAGTTACGCTCTTTCCTCACACCTCCTGCATTTTTAATATCTCTGTTTTCAGTATATACCATCTCTAGTGTATACTTAACTCTGAAAACAAGTGAAGACTATAAATTTTCCTATATTTATATCATTACAAGTATAGCTTTTATAGTCCATTTCCTAACCTTTCAATTCAAACTATAAACATTAGGCTTTATGGACTGAACAATTTGATTTCTGTGTGAAATATTCCCAGGGTACATGTACTTACGTTTAATGTTACATTGCAGACGAACCACCAGGTTGTTCAAACAGTATTCTCTGGAATGAAAGTGCAATTAAATCACAAGTGTCTGCACACCAGGTAATGCTAAGTAACTGTCAAATAGACATTGGCACACACACATATATATTTTGAAATATATATATATGCATAACACATGCTTACAGAGGCAAGTACATTAGTCTATCAGTATAAAACTGTTAAATATAATATTTTGTTCTACATATTTTAATTACATTTTAATTCTAAATGTACAACATTAGAGAATGTAAAATATATATATTCCTCTTCAATAGACACTTTGTTTATGTATGTTATGGAAAACAAGTAGGCTCCCTTTTGTTTTAGGGAAATGAGTCTTCCGTCTATGACATATTCTCAATAAAATTGTAACAGTATATGGTATTTTTTTTACATTTTGAGATATTTTCAATAGCTTACCACTAGAGATCAGTGTGACCAAAGAATTTAAGATTTTAGTTTGATATGACTATCTTTTTACTAAGATTGTAATGCACTGTAAAATATATAGCTGCATATACAGGGTTAGAAATTATTTAGCAGAAATACAAAGCTGGAGTCTGAAGAGCACAAGACCATAGTTCAAAACTACTCAAGCATTTCTGATACCCAGAGATTTTAAGATTATCTTCATAGCTGGCAATGAATCTGAACACCTGGGACGGTGTGTGTGCTAGCAATTTAAAGCCAATACACAGAGAAATACATCAGAGAGAAAACAAAAAGTCTGCTGGTGGCTATTTTACAGTATGAATTTCCACATAATTTTAAAATAGAAAAAAGGAAGGATACGTTACACACTATATGGCATTATGTGCCCCTCACTATATTTGCTTTGAAATTTGGTATCTGTAGTGACAGAAACAACACATGATGTGACTATTTTTGCAGAAGCATAGTGGTGCTAAAAGGGCAAGTGGGAACTGCAACCACCCCCCACCTTCCCAGTTAAATCTTCACTGTAGAGAGGGGGCAAGAATAAGATACGTCTCCAGCCATTATAGTCTTACACAACCATTTTCCACTTCAAGCCAGATGCGTGTTTTTACAGCTGTAATTTAAATGTGGAAACCAATTTTTTTAATATCTATTCAAATATGTATTGACTTCATAAGGGTGCCCATTGGTAGTGAGACAAACATCAAGGAGAACAACCAGAAATGCATAAAACACCAGCAAACCATTACCATCTTCTGCATAAAATTCAGAGCAACTAAATACTATTAACCAATATCCCTCTGTAGGCTTTAAAAGGGTTGTCAGTGGAGCCCTATATTAGCACCTTTATCAAGTCCTATGCTTTCTCTTAGGTAGATGCATAAACTAGCTAAAATAACACCCAACATGTCAGGTTTATCCTGATTTTTTAACACTGAAGCAGGAAGTTGCATATAATGAGGGTGTTTGTCCCACTACCAGCACTTACTGATTGCTTTAGTAGAAATTACTTCGTAGGCCTCTACTTTGTCTTCTTTGTGAACCTATCTTGCAGTATGAAAACCACTTCCTTGCCTGCACTTAAATCCACTAGTCCTCAGCTGCCTCTTGGTCAGTATGGGAGAGTCCAAAAGTCAATAGTTAATGCGTGTCCCAAATACCCGCCCTACATGCCTCTCCGAGTGCCATCTATGAAGCATCACATTGGGTAGGCATCTGGAGCAGTTGGGACCTCAGTGAGGATGATCTCCATTTAGTCCTGGCAAAAGCAATTATGCCTGTGGAATCTGTTCACATATATCTTCAAGGCAGGACTTTGCCCTGTAACAGCTACCCTGCCAAGAGATGCATTACTTAAGGGGCATCAGAGAACAGCTTCACTGTCTCTGCCACCGTAACTTTCAAGCACTCCTTTTCAGCAATGCTATTTGTCCTCAAATAAAGTTCACAGGCAGTGTGAGAAATAAATTTTATAATTTCATTACCAATTAATGAATTTAAGTTTGTGGGGCTTTTTTAATTACCAAAGCTGTGTGATCTATCATTCGTTATATGTACAGAAGTGTGCGAATCTGTAGTGGTGTCACCCTGTACAATGATTCCTATCAGCTGTCCAGATGACACATGGTAGAAGATACTTAATTCTGAAACAGAAATACAGCTAAGATGAATTAATATACTCCATTTCCTCCTGCATTAGTCACTTTTTAGTATTTAATAGATACTGCTTGTGGCAATGCTGGTTTAGACAGCCACTCAAGAAAAAGAAAAATAGCTCACAATGATATTCCATTACTTCAAGATACTTTCACCACCAGTGAGGATGATAAATATTTGGGATTAAGAGAGTATAATTAGAACATAAAACATATATTTTACTTTTTTTTTACTGTAAAGAAAATACAGAATAGAAATTTAAGAATTTTCTCCTTCTTTGTTACTATGGGGTATGTTTATAAAGAAAACCTGAAAGAACATGGACTCATGCCATTTTCAACATGGTTTCAGCATTTTAGCAATTACGTGGCAATTTTCTGTCTCAGTGCTTTTGGTAGGATTCCAGGAAAATGTGTGTAACAAACCCTCTTATATGCAGAAAGACAGCAACCGAAGTCATATTTTTGTTTTATTTTATGATGGCAAGCTTTTCTTCTTTTGGAGGTGTACTGTAAATCTCAGAATTTCCTGAAAATATAATCCTGTGCTAATGTTTCATTTAACCTACAAGGAACAATATAGGTTTGTAGGACCCTTTGGAATCACCTCAGCTGTTATTTGGACTGTGAAAGATTAGAATATAATCAGATATATTTCGTGGATCATCACACCTAACGGTTCGCTTCACTTCTAAATGTGGAGGGACAGAAATCCAGAAGTTGTTTTTGGGTTAGACTAGACACTGTATAGATAGCTGTCTATGGATTGCTTACCTTAGCCATCCACATTTAGTCCTAAGTCTGTATCAATAAAGTCACTGGATTATAGAGTGTGAGCCATCACATTTCAAGAGATACCTCGATGACTGCAATTCAGAGTGCTTATTTTTCTTTATTGATTACAGAGAGAACCTACTGTGATAACTACTATATAACCATGGGTGAATCCCACTCCATTTTAAATCTTCTATTATATTATATATTCATAATTTAGACATTTCTAGATAAGAAAGTTTTGTAAAAAGAGCTGTATTTATCATTTCCAGGTATAAAGATCTTCACTGAAGATCAAATGCTAGCTAAAAATGTAGCAAGCATCTCTCTCCTTTTAAATTTAGAATAGATGGACAAGAATGCAAGGGGGGAGAATGAGTCACTAAAAGTCACACAGAACTCAGCAGCAGACAGAGAATAAAACCTAGATATGTTTATAGTCCAGATCTCATATAGAATCATGTTATCTCTTGGGTAAAATTGAGCTTGGTATTAGTGCATAAATGATCATCACCATACTTTAAGCTATCCTTTGTATGAGGAAGAAACCACACTCTACTCACCTTTTTGTAAATATTAGGCTGCCGTTGGCTGCGTTAGTGATGCTGACAAATGGCTCATCTCCAGTGAATAATACAGTTGATGACATATTTGCATCCCTGGAAGGAAAGAACACAGAAGTATATTTTTATATATTTTGTTCCAGCAATGGAGGAATATTTGGGGAGTTATTATGCTGGTGGAATAAACTGCATATTTTTTCCCCTGAAATAATTACTATATATCAGGAGATTTTAGAAAATCACATGGACTAAAATGTGACTCACCTATATTGACTCATATTTTTTCTAAGATTTTTAATGCTACAATAATATTGAAAGAGACAGAAGATAATTATTTTTATAGCAGTAAATTACCAATTTATGTTTTCTCTGTGCCACAATGGAGGGTCTGTAATACCAATACTTAGATGTATGGAGCTAAAACATAGTATGTAAAACAGAACAGTAATAGCTGAACATTGGAATATCAGTGTTTTGGGTTTTTTTAAGGGTAGTTACATTTATATTATGCTCTGTGCCTAGAGAAGAAATGAAACTGTATGAAGTCTAGAATCTGCCTGCAAATTTGCTGTGTATGAAGCACAATACTAGGCATGGGGATGCATATGAAGAGCTGCTGTTTTTTAAATGCTTACATGTGTACACAAGTTTTTATATGAAAATTTGCAAATGATAAATAAAAATGACCTTTCTATACTTTCTGAATTTGAAATGATTCTTCTTAAGCAATGAGTTTAAGCCAAGTTCACTATCAGTGTCTAAGTGAAATGGTGGACCTACAAATCAAAACAAAAAATCATTGAGGTTCTTCCTTGTGGCTTTCGGGTCAAAGTGCACATTTTTACCTCATGACATAAAATTTGGTCTATCACCAAATTATTGGGACTGCTCTAATTTTGTTCTTCAATACCACAAACACAGCCTGAACACACTGAGAATCTTTTTTTGTTTGTTTTTTTCTACACCCAACACAAGTCTAATTTGCTTTACAGCAGAGTAAGATCATACTATTATCCTAATTTATCCACCAGAATAAAGATTTTTTTTGTCAAGTCTTACTCAACATACTCATCGATGAACTAGATGAAGGTACAGTGTACCTTCAGCAAGTTTGGCTATGATACTAAACTGGGAGGAGCAGCCAACACACCAGAAGGCTGCACTGCCGTTCAGAGAGACCTGGTCAGGCTGGAGAGTTGGGTGAAGAGGAACCAAATTTCAACAAGAGCAAGAGTAGGGTCTTGCACCTAGAGAGGAGTAACCCCAGGCACTGGGACAGGTCAGAGGTTGACCTGCTGGAAAGTAGCTCTGCAGAGAGATACCTGTGAGTCCAGGTGGTCAAGCTGAGTATAAGCCAGCAGTGTGCCTTTGTGGCCAAGAAAGCCAGTGGTACCCTGGGGTACATTAAGAAGACTGTGTCCAACAGGTTGAGGGAGGTTCTCCTCCTCCTCTAATCTGTTCTGTTGAGGTCACATCTAGAGTGCTGTGTCCAGTTCTGGGCTCCCAAGTTCAAGACAGACAGGGAGAGACAGACTGGAGAGAGACCAGAGGAGGGCTAGGAGAATGATGCGGGTACTGGAGCATCATGGTTCAGCTCCAGGCAGCGGCTGAGCACCACGTGCCACTCACATACCCCACCCTGGGAAGACAAACAGAAAGCCCCAAGGGCTGGGATAAGGACAGTTGCTTACAAGGCACTGTGAGAGGGGAACAACCACAGAGCCCATGACAGAACACACATGGTGCTGACACCGAGCACTTTACCGACCCGATGAGGAGATAACACAGAGCACTGTGCCAACACGATGACTGACCTAACGCCTGACCACACTTGGACTGTCCCTGAGCTGTGCAGACCAGCCATTTTATGGGAGCATGATGACATGTGGTGTGGAACACAGCCCGGGCCAGCTCGGTTCACCTCTGCTGGCTGCCTGGGGAAGTCAACTCTGGCCTGGCCAGAACCAGGACAATTTGAAAATTGGAAGCAAAAAGTTTCACATAAATACTGCAGCTACATAAGTAATTAGGATATGTTACGGGACTCATGTAATTTCTGATGTTTTCATAAATTATACGTAAATTACATAAATTAAACAGTAAATGAGACTATCAAACTTATAAGCAATTAACAGCAAAAGTAAATTGTCTTAGATGAACCTTAGCCTCTTGCTCTAATAAATCATGATTCTAAGTAATTACTCTGTGTAGGAGCATGAGCTATAGCGGATTTGAGACCTGTTATTACAAGCATCCATTTAGTAACAAATACAGTGCAATTTATTAACAAATATAAGTTCTTAATGATTATTAATTATCTATTATTTATTTATTAATTATTAATAGATAAAACATTTATTATGCTGCCACAGAAGGATTCGGGAAAGGCAGAAATAGTGTGATGATTATATGAGCTTTATGTATCTGTATTTTATCCTATTCTGTAGGATCGGTAACAGCAGTAGTACCCAGAATACGAGAGCATGATGCAATTTACATTAAGAAATGCTTTTTTTTTACAATGGGAATATGTAATAAACTGAGATATGGATTTAAAAAGGGGTATCTAGGGTTTTTTTTAAGCAAGATCATATGACTAGCTTATAGAGACAAAGTGAAACTTATGATGACAGGCTGAGGGGGCCGGGTCTCTTTAGCTTGGAGGACAGGAGACTGAGGGGTGATCTCATTAATTTTTATAAATGGTTATAAAAGGGTAAGTGTCAGGAAGATGGAGCCAGGCTCCTCTCGGTGTTGGCCAGTGATAGGACAAGGGGCAATGGGTCCAAGCTGGAACATAGGAAGTTCCATGTGAATGTAAGGAAAAACATTTTCACTGTGAAGGTGACAGAGCACTGGCACAGGCTGCCCAGAAGTGTTGTGGAGTCTCCTTCTCTGGAGACATTCAAGACCAATCTGGACACGTTCCTGTGGGATCTAATCTGGGTGATCCTGCTAGATGATCTGTGATTCTGCAAAATGCATTTTCAGAGTATTATGGGGACAAAAGTGTAAGTAATTTTTAAAAGGTAATTGCAGGTACCGTGGAAGACAAAATTTTGAGGCTTATCAAATATAAAAATGCAAATTAAACTAATAGAGCACAAAAAGACCAGTGTCCAGAATTTAGAGAGGTTGATGAGGCAGGGGAGGGGCAGAAAGAATCAGGGGCTACTCGTCACTGTAAAGGACAAGCTATTTAATTAGAGGAACATTTAGTTATAGTTTGTGTGTTCCTACATGCCTGTATAAATGAGATAGTTACATACATAAAATACAATAAGATTTGTGCATACAGGTATCTGATATTTATGCAAATTCAGTATTTACCCAAAAGGAAAAAAGTAAAAAAAAAATGAACCAGCACACATTCATCCAATGATTTAAAGTATTTTCACTTAAATATTTTTCTAAGTCCTCCTAACTGTGATTTCTACAATTTATCAGAAGGGCATTTGTGGGCATCCTACTTTGGTCAGAAATCAACATAATGAATTGCAAACTTGGAATTTAATGTGATTGTTACTTTGATGAGTAACATTCCTTAAAAACCTTATAATTGTAGGAAAGGTATTTATTATTATTAAGTGGATGGCAGTAAAGTTGCATACAGTGAAAGTCCAGAATTTATGCCATAGATAGAAAAATACAACACATCTGCACTCATCCCTCTCCACCTCTTGCCTAGAAATTCTGCTGAACACTGACTGAAAACAAATCTATTTTTTCAGTTGTGTATTTTCCCTCCTCCCTCCCCCCTCTAAGTATACCTCAAAAGAAATATTGTTTCCTCTGCCAAATGCTCAAGTCTAATGATATGTATGAAATGTCTTGGGAGACCAATAGCAGAATATTCAAGTGATTATCTTGAATTTACTTGAAATGAACATTAGTTATGACAGCAGAGCAGTCAAGGCTGCTGCTTGTTCCACCACTCTTGAGCCATCCTCATAAAAGCGAAGACACAAATGATGACAAAGTGGTGAAAGATTAATACTTCCACATCAGTCTCCGAATGTTCTCCGATATGTATCCTCATGCCTAATCTGCCATACTCAGTCTCATCAATCCTGTAAGGAATGCCATCAAAACTGGGTTTGCAACATTTCCTTACAAATTATTTGGCACTCCAAGCGCTTCACTTTCCGCACACAAATACCTTTGCCCTTTTTATAGATTGTAAAGACACCAGTAAAATAATGAGTAAAACAGCAATATACAGACTCAAGAAACATGCAGACAATTTACAAGGACAATGAATAATTTTCACTCACCCCAACCCCAGCAGCTGGCAAACGCTGTCTGAAATCTGTTCATTCCAATCATCTGCACATGCCAAGTGCCACATCTTCCCAATCCTAGCCTGTACCAGCCCCTCGGTGCTTAGAGAACCATTAAGTAATCTCACTGTAGACCAAAATGGACAGAAGCAATTTAGGTAGGTGGTAAATCATACTCCTGCCTCCACCCACCCAAGCAAACAGAAATGCAATATAAACAGATTTATTATTACCAGAAAAGAACAAATAAAAGTTTCAATATGCTACAGCAGTAATAAACCCAGCATCTCCAGGATGCTGAGCTTCCACAGGAAGGAAATGTTATTGTTACCTCCTTCTATATTTCTGCCACAAGAGTTTTATACCCTGTATTTTACAAATGTCTCAGGAATAGAGAAGCAGTACATTTCCATCAACTCTAACCAATGCTTTTCTTTAGCCAGCGTTGTGTAATTTCCAGATACTGTGTGAAACTTTAGCTGCACAATGCTCACTAACACTGACTGGTTAAAACCAGAGTTGACAGTTCCAACTGCTATAAGAATTCTGTTTTCATTGCAGCTTTAGTTAACGCACAAACACACAAATAAAAACTCTTTGAAAGCCAACCTTTCTGTCCAAACTTTTCCCTAAACAAAATATTCCGGACAAATTTTCAGAAATTCATTAAGCATACAGTGAAAAATCTTATGCTACTGGCATAGTAGCTAAGGAAGTTGGTCCATAGGGTTAAGACCAACTGAATCCAATATATGTCAGGAGGTACAGCTGCATTTCAGGCAGATGATAGTTAATGCCAATATGAAGTAGGGCAAAACCTTTATGCTTATTGGATCCATGCTGGTTAGGAATTATTGAGAGTTATTGAACACTCAACAACTGCTGAATTAAAACATCATATTTTATAGAGTTCTACAAAAGATGGGGTAGCAGATGCCCTTTCTTTGCAATCCCTGATAAGTTTCAGAAGTTGGAGTATTTGAAAATGACAGTTTGTCTAGTTCAAATTGTCACTTCTGATAAGAAATTGAAATTGGTTTCAGGAAAATGACTAAGACTTTTGGACACTGAAAAGACTCAATGTGAATATGTCTAATTTAATTTTCATTTTTTTTAAGGCTTAAATTGATTCAGGCAGTGTTTCAATTAAGTGGGTTTTTGGAAAAAATTCCCCCAGTCCTTTGATGTGAGGTAATTTGTTATGGAGTAGTAGATAATCTATGGCAAAATAAATCTTTGTGAAAATGTACATCAAGTTAATGTAGGTGATGGTTGCCTTGTTCAGATCTTCAGTAATAGCTAGAGAAAACCCATTCAACTTCTCTTTTCTTAAAGAAGCTGAAGTGAATTTTATTCTATGCATTTTGAAGAAAGAATATGTTTGCAATAAAATATCTCATTGCAAAAATACAAAGAGCGAATCCATGCCTTTGGGTACATATACATCTATATGTATGCACATATTTATATATGGCATATATGAAATAGCACACATGCAAAAGGCACCAGAATCAATGAGAACGGTCAGCACACATCCAAGGACTATCTGATGTCCTCTTAAAACAAGGCAAGATAACATTGTACTGAACTTTTATTATATTGAACTCTTCCACTAGTTCTCCATAGTGGATTGTCAGAACAGCACTTTGTCAGAAAGACCAGTCTAATTTCTGTGTTAGGCTGAACTTGATTTTAACATCAAATTTACATTTAAAATTATCATTTAGAGAATGCCATTTCTATGTTACGTGAAATGAAGCCATATACTGTACACCTACGTTTTGGAAAGGACTATTTTTCCAGAGCAGCTATTGGTTTCTTCACTGTAGGAACATGCATATCCACTATGACTGATGGATGCTTTGCAGCTGTGGCATCCCTTCAAGCTATGGCAACACCTCCACAAGATGGAGTCCAGGCAGGCTGGAGGGTGCCACATGCTGCAGTTTGGCCTCACACCTGATAGATTATCTGGGAATTTCCATCAAGAAGACTCTTATCTTTTACCCTACATTGCAGAACTTAAACTGTTGTGAAACTGAAATTAATTACAGCAAAAAGTGATAGAAATTTGGAATATGAAATGGATACAGAAGGGTAGCATATAATCTTGAGGCCATTTTAGGCAGAGTTTTTAGCACAGAGGAGCTTTTTACCTTTTCAAGAGATTTTCAGTAGCTTATGAGCACTATCTCAGGAAAGGGACCTCATTTTTTCAGCCCTGACAAACTGAGATACTGCTGTGTAAAATGGCATGGCAGCATACAGCTGCAGTTTACACTAGCAGAGGTTTCACAGCTGTTTTTCCTAGATAATTTCTGCCATATATTCATGCTTTCATTTGCTTTGTATCAAGTAAACCTTACCACACTTTGCCTCATCAGAGCCATCTCCACACTGAGGTAGGTTGTCACAAAGGTTGTGCGATGGTATACACTCTCCACTACCACAGTGATGCTCATCAATTGCACAGACTCCTAAAGGAAAACAGGAGAGGAAAATTTAATTATGAAGAGGGTTGATGTGTATTGGAGATCATGCAGTTCAGATGAAAGAAAAAAATGAGTGGATAGTATACAAGACCTTTTATTTACCTTTCCTATCCTTCTCTTTTTAAAAATAAAGATTATTTTTCAGATAAATAGAATCTAATTAGGCAAAATATTCTCTAAGCAACTGGGAGAAATCGCACAATCAGCAGCCTCGGGGGACTATCACTCAGTCTCATGGGGGACTTCAACTTACCATGTGTCTGCTAGAAGTACAATACAACAGAGAAGAAACAGTCTAGGAAGTTCCTGAAGTGTGTGGAAGAAAACATACTGATACAGTTGGTGAGCCAATTCGAGAATTCTGTGAACAGAGAAGGACTTTGGGGATGATTTGACCATTAGAGGCTATTTTGGGCATAGTGATCATGAAACAATATCTTTTGAATCTTGGAGAAGTAAGGAGGGGGGGCAGAAGAACTGCTACCTTGGACTTCCAGAGCACAAACATTGGCTTGTTTAGAAGCCTGGTTGACAAAGTCCCATGGGATGCAATCCTTTAAGGCAAAGGAGTCCAGGAAGACTGGACATTCCCCAAGAAGGGAATCTTAAAGGCACAGAGGAAGGCCATCCCCATGTGCTGAAAGATGAGCCATCAGGGAAGAAGCCCAATCTAGCTGGAAAGAGATGTGAATGGAAATCAGGAAAAAAATATTAAAAGATACTTATGGCCTTTGGAAGAAGCAGCAGGAAGCTCAAGTTGTGAGGTTATTCAGGGAATAGTGCCCAGTTAGAAATTAATCTGGCTACTGCTGTAGAAAACAATAAAATTGCTTCTATAAATACATTAGCAACAGAAGGAGGGTTAAGGAGAACTCCACTCTTTCTTGGATTTGAGGGATAACATAATAAGAAAGAATGAGTAAAAGGCTGAGGGACTTAATGCATTCTTTTCCTCAGTCTTTAATGGTAATACCAGTTGTTCTTGGGATACCCAGTCCCCTGAGATGGAAGTCAGGGACAGGGAGAAGGATGAAGCCTCGTAATCCAAGGGGAAATGATTAGCAACCTGCTACACAACTCAGGCACACACAAGACTATGGGGCTGGGTGGAACCCACCCAAAGGCGCTAAGGGAGCTGGCAGAAGTGCTCACCAAGCCACTTTAATTAATTAACAACAGTGATAGCTAATTGGGGATGTCCCAGCTGACTGGAGGCTAGCAAATGTGATGCCCATCTACAAGAAGAGCCAGAAGGTGGATCCAGGAAACTGCAGGCCTGTGAGTCTGATCTTGGTGCCAGGGAATTTTATGGAGCAGATCATCTTGAGTGCTATCTCAAGGCATGTACAGAACAATCAGGTGATCAGGCCCTGTCAGCATGAGTTTATGAAAGTCAGGTCCTGATTGACTAACCTGATCTCCTTCTGTGACAAGGTGACCCACTTAGTGGAAGAGAGCAATACTGCAGAGATTGTCTACATAGATTTTAGTAGAGCCTTTGACATTGTTTCCCACATCATCCCTCCTAGAAAAACTATCCACCCATGGGTTGGACAGGCATATGGTTTACTGGGAACTGTCTCAATGGCTGGGCCCAAAGAGTTAAGGTGAATGGAGTTAAATCCAGTTGGCAGCTACTCACAGATAGTGTTCCCCAGGGCTTCGTGCTGGTGTCAGTTCTCTTTAATAGTTCTCTGAAAGTTCTCTACTC